>OZ012662.1:43806489-44092659 GCA_963942545.1 Oxycera nigricornis
AAAGATGTGAATACACGTCAACTGACACATTAATGATGCAAATATTATATCTGGTTCGTGAGATATAGTGAATGATAAAAATGACCTTGAAAATCATGATGACTTTTAATGATTTTTTATTTTTAATTTAATTTTTTACGTAATAATGAGTAAAAAATTGGATGTTGTTTCTACAGACATTGTTTGGAGTATGTAAGTTTTATAAACATTGTCTACTATATTTCGCAAATCAAGTTAAAAATTTATTGTTTATGAAAAAACCAAATTTTTTGCACTTTTTTTTCTTAAAATAAAAAACGGCTACAACGATTTTTTTAAAAATTCGACAGATTCATTGAAATTAAATTGCGCGTACATTGACACCTCTACAATGCAAATCGTATGTTTGATTCGCGAGATATAACGCATGACAGAAATGATCTTGAAGATCATGATGACTGTTAAAGATTTTTTATTTTTTATTTGATTTTTTTCGGAATCACGAGAAAAAGTTTTGATGGCATTTTTAAAAAACTTTTTGGAGTATATAAATTATATAAAGATTGATTACTTGGACGTGGAAATAAGTTTAAAAATTTATTGTTTTTGAAAAAATCACAATTTTTGCACTTTTTTTAAAAAATTAAAAAACGGCTCCAACGATTTTTTTTCAAAATTTGACAATTTCACATAAATGCTAATACGCGTCGATTGACACCTTAACCATGCAAATCGTATGTTGGGTTCGCGCGATATGTATAACGCACGACAGAAATGACCTTGAAAATCATGATGCCTGTTAATGATTTTTTATTTTTTATTTAATTTTTTACGTAATCATGAGGAAAAGTTTTTATGTTGTTTTTACAAGCACTGCTGGAAGTATATAAATTTCTTAAAAATTGAACACTGTCTTTCGTAAATCAGGTTAAAAATTTATTGTTTATAAAAAAAACCCTAATTTTTTGCACATTTTTTACTTAAATTAAAAAACGGCTCCAACGATTCCTTCAAAGGGTCAAAACAGCAAACCCCCCCGACCGAAGTATCCCAAAAACTAATCAGCTCTTAAAATTAAAAAGACGCTTCGATTGACACCTCAACCAAGTCGATCGGACTTTGTTTATGTGAGTTATGCTCGTAGAAAAAAGTGTCCACGAACGTACAGACGTACGTACGTACGTACGTACGTACACACACACACACATACGTCTCCCTTTCTAAAAACACTTTATATATACTCTATAGACCTCAAAACGTAAAGAAAAGTTGAAAATTTCAATTTCGATTTTCGAGGCGATTACAAGAACTTCCCATATGTATACTGGGAAGTTAATATACTAATTTATCAATCTTAAACACTTTTTATCACGACACTTTTTTCGCGAGCTAAACTATACAACTTATCTCTACGAACATCGGCTAATAACTGAACACGTGCTTTGTCAATTCTTATGAAAAATGACATAGTTATACTCAAGACACAGGGCTACACAATGCAAAAAAATCAAAAATCCAAAAAAATAGTGAGACTTATTAGCTTGTACTTTAATGTTGCCTGTAGGCAACATCGGACATGAGAGGGTTAAAAAGAATTACCCTTTTATTTTTCCTTCCACTTAAAGAAAACTCGCAAAAAAGTTAAATTTTTGCTCTCTACTGTGGTGTACCCCCTTAAGTAGGAAGAGCCATAGTAGTTTTAAAATTAAATTCTTTCCTCTGCAATTGAAATCAAATCGGCAATCTTTCAACCGATGACATTCTCAAAGATCTACTTGAGAGAATCTTGCAGCTTGACATTGAATTCTTTTCGGCTAATTAAACGTTCATTTTTGTGGAGTCCTTACTATTGTTTATATAGCTTTTTGGTTTTAGTATGTAATTTCTTTGGAAACATTTTTTGTTGTACTTAGTTCAGAAGCACAAAACCATTTTATGTTAAGTACAAGCAAATATCTACAATCAATACATATTTAATTTAAACTCATAACGTCTAACGTTAATCTAGTTTAAAGAGATCACCAAAGAGGCCTTTCGTTTTGACCATGAAACGAAAAGTTGATAAATTTCGAATTTCATTTTTTTTACAACTTTTAGATATTACCTTTATATGAAATGTTATCTAAACAACCACGTACTGCTTTTACACCGGATAATTTTATCAACACGTCGATACATCAAACAACCGCCAGCATCATAAATTAATTCTCTTTGACAGATTAGTATCACAATTACGACAAAAAATAACCAATTAGCTGATATCTGATTGTCTGAAGGTATTTAATAGCTCCATTTTGCCGCCAGGCGAGTAGCCTTTCAAAAATGTTCCACGGAGTATTGGTCCTATTAACAGTGTGTTGTGTTGCTCACCTCGCAGAATCTTCGGATCCTTCGGGTCTTCGTCGGATTGTGGAGGGTCGAGTAGTTGGCGGAGAAGAGACAACTATAGACCAATTTCCATACCAAGTATCCATTCGCTATTTAGGAACCCATCGTTGTGGTGCGGCTATCGTTAGGCCTAATTTCATAATATCTGCAGCACATTGTTTACAAGGCGCTTCAACTTTATTCCTACGTTTCGTTGCTGGCTCAAGTTTCCGCAACTCAGGGGGAGAGTCCTTGTACGTGGGAAAGGTCATTGTGCATACAGGTTACGACCCACTTGAGGCTACAAATGACATAGCAATGGTGAAGATGGATGGCTTTTTTGAATACTCGAATTTAATACAGCCCATTGATTTGGCGCGAAAGACGGACTTCTTCCGCGCAGGGACCAAGGCTACTGTTTCAGGATGGGGAACCGTGACCGAAGGTGCACCCTCACTTCCGACTCAACTAAGATACACCCACATTTATGGGGTCAGTTTGAGCACGTGCAGTGAAGCATATAAAGATCAGTACACAGTGCATCCTGGCATGATTTGTGCAGCGTATCCTGGCGGTGGCAAAGACTCTTGCCAGGGAGATTCGGGAGGACCTTTAACAATTGGACGTAAACTAGTTGGCATTGTGTCATGGGGACTTGGCTGTGCACGAAGTAATTACCCAGGAGTTTACACGGATGTTGCGTATTATCGTGAATGGGTTGAACAACAACTATTAACATAAAATTATATTAACCATCAAGAAATTCGACTGAAATATAAAACACCTTCCACTGAAATTAAAACTTTTTTTATTTTGGCTTGCGGATAAAAGGTAAACTTTTTCGAGAATCCGAGAAGAATAAATCAAGACTTTCTAAGAAGATTCTCATATATGATATTGAAGGTTTTAATATGAGAAATAATAAACTTATTCGTGCCGAAAATGAAAGCTTGAAAACTTCTCCTTGAGGTTGAACAATTCAATGGTGTCATAGTTGTGATATATGCATTGCAATGGTATTTTGGTTTCAACCATTTAACCATGAAATTAATTTTCATGTTTTCCAAATGATGTTCAAAAACTAACTATACAGCATTAAATTTAATAAGGTAGCTGGTATCTAACGTATCTTTAAAATATGCTGAAAATATAAGTTGACTGTAAAATGTGGTACTTGTTTGGTACATAGTTATTTGTAATATGGGCATGGCATTCTAGTCACAATTGAACCGAATCAAGAAAATATTGGCGCACAAAGCTCTCTATCCGAAAATATTAAGTGCGGATATAAGAGAGGGCTGAAACTATTTCGTTGAAAAATTAAAACATAATCAATATTGCATTTTTTCCGAATTTGTTTTATTGAAAAATTTCTATAAATATTTTAAGCTTATATTGATTAATTAAAAAATCATTTGATTTCATAAAGAGAACGCAGCATGCAATAATCCAGTATTTGTTCCTCAATCTCATCGAAAAACTCAATGATGATAGACTTAATAATCTTCGCTCAGATAAGGTTATCAATCCATGCTCTATAATATGCTATCGACGTATGCACTCTTGGATATTCTACTCTAGCGCATCCTTGGCCCCATGAGATGATGCCCACTTGAATGTTCCCCATCATTAACGGACTTCCAGCATCGCCTTGGCAAGAATCGCGTCCTTTTAATGGTGAATAAGTGCATATCATTCCGCTTGACACCGTATTAACTCCTTTATAAGCTTCAACACATTCGTCAAATTTCACAGCATACACATCCACTGAACGCAAATCAACCGGTAGTAAATGATCTCCCTCTTTCACGACACCCCATCCAGTGATTGAACCTTTTGTTCCTTGGCGAAAATTCAAATTAGCGCGTGCCAATGTAATTGGTTGCACCGTTGTACTATATTCAAAATGACCATTTAAAAACACCAGCGCAATATCGTTTTCAAAGTTCTCTGCCACATAATTTTCATGGACGACTACATGATTAGTTCCTAATGATATTCCGCCTTTTGTACGTGAGCTAGTTCCGGCGACAATTTTCAAAAATTCCAAGTATACATCGTCAACGCAATGTGCCGCCGTCAGGACGGTGTTTGACTTTATTATGGAGCCACCACATCGATGAGCTCCGAGGATTTTAATCGAAACTAGGTGCGGGAACTGTTCGATCGAAACTTCCTGGCCACCTATTACACGACCTCCAGGACTTCTTTGTGCGCTTTCATTAACACTTGCGCTAACCGACACTATAAGCGCGACAAGAAAGAACGCTACACGATCCATTTTCGAAATCAAACGCACCTTTCACGAGAAAACCCGCGTTTTATATACCTTACAGTTATATATTTTATCACTTGATTAGTTTTATTCTCTGATATAAATCGATCTTATCTATCTGAATGTAGTTATTTTATGGCATTTGTATCCAAATGAAAAATCGATTGCCGCACCTTCAAGACACCATCAGCACTAAACGGAGTCTTTAAAACGTCTACTTGTATACTTCTTGCCACTGTTTAAAAGATCATGATATAGTTGAAATCTATGTTATCCTTTTGAGTTTATACGTTTACGAGCTCACTGTAACTGTAAAGTTTATAATCAACCTGACTCATTGGAAACAGTGGCTCATACTATATACAGTAAAACCCGTTTAAGACGATTTCACAGGGACCTTACCAAAAACGCGTCTTAAGCGAGAAAGCGCATTATGCGGGATAGCAAAAATAAAACATACTGTAATATATTTTATGTTCTTATTTCGTATATGTAGGTATTAAATTATAGATTTATCAATTACGTTACATACATAGTGTAATTATAATTACGTTATCTAAAGTAATCACTTATTTTGGCTTGAGAGAGCGATTTTGATGCATTAGCAATTACAAGATTTTCAACATAATTTAACTTTTGCAATGCGTATTCGCTTGATTCAAAGAAGCTACTTAGCGTCTTAGATCATTAACAGCTAATAATCTCTGGGCGCTTGACAAAATCGGAGTTGACTCATCTCCGTCTTCATCATTATCACTTAGGGACTCTTTTCGTGTGTTATTCAAATTCTCAATAAGATTATCAATTGATTGAATTTCGTACGGTGCCACATTTTCATCAATGGAAGAGTATCCAGGAAAACCCTGCACACACACAACGTCAACCCCGTTATTTTTGAAATCTGCTTTCTTGAAACAATTTTGAATGATTTCAGGCTTAATTGCTTCCCATGCCGCTGCAATGTTTAGAATTGCATCATGCACAGTCAAGGGTCGTTTGCTATCAGGATCTTCAATTTCTTGAAGATAGCGATGTATTAGTCTTGTCCTGTAACCTTGTTTAAGGACCTTTATGATGCCTTGATATATCGGTTGTAATTTGCTTGTCGCATTTGGATGTAAGTAAACAAGCTTGATATTCTTTAGTTTAAACGTTAGGGTGAGCGGGGTAGTTGTCAATTGATTGACTTATGCGTCTACATTTAATCTAGAAGTGATCATCTACAGTTTTTAACCAGTCGATGAAACGAATGCCGGTCATCCAAGCTCAAGGTTGTGCATCATATTTTACAGGGAGCGATCTTACGTTTTTGAAACAACGTGGATTTTTCGCCTTACCAATCACTAGCAAACGCAACTGTTCTGACCCATCAGAATTGGCGCAGGCCAGGACAGTTAGTCTCTCTTTATTTGCTTTACCACCATGACAAGTTTCTCCTTTGAAAACATAGGATCTATCTAGCATCAATTTGAAAAATAAACCGAATTCATCTGCGTTAAAAATGTCTCACGGTTCGTAATTTTGCAACAATTCGGGAAAAGTTGTCATTCATGTCTCAACATTTTGTTATGCCACTGTCTCCGATTCGCCACTGATTTGACGGCACTCAATGCCGTGGCGATTTTTAAAACGATCTATTCAGCCATTTGAAGCGTTAAAATCAGTGATTTGTAAGCTTTCAGCAATTTTACGCGCGTGTTAAACGGGATGACGATCGTATTAAGCGTTAAGAAATGTATGAAAACATGTGCCAAGTTGCAGGGACTGGCGTAAAATGGCGTAATATGCCAGAAATCGTATTAAGTGTGATCGTATTAAGCGGATTCTACTGTAGTTGAAAAAGACGGGAAACAAGACTTTCGCAGTTAATGAAATATGGAAAGTTATGAAGTACATGATTATACAAACACATATGCGGATTAAAGATTGATAGAAAAAGCCTTAAGCAAAGTATTTAAAAAATATTGAATGTTAAATCAAATCGATGCTTATTCACGCTTTATCATGAAGAAAATATAGCTGCTACATAAATTTAATGGTTAATTAGAGCGGTTTAACTGATTTTCGGGATGGGAAACGGTCTCAGTCCATTGCATGCATCTATATGAACTTCCAGTGAGGAATTCAACTACACTGGTCTACAGTGGAAAAGAATCTGGTATAATTCCAGCTGATTTATACTATTCTACTCATGCTGAAACGAGTTGATAAATGAAAGTCATTTATAAGTTTAAGTTTTTAAGTTTTACCCTCATTGAACTAGACAATGGTGATAATTACTTAGTTAATGTACATTCAATAAAAAAAATGTAGTCTAAGTGCAACCCTTGAGGCCCACACGACTAACTTCCTAGTGGGGTGAATAAAATGCTATAATTTTCTTTTATTAATTACTTTTATTAATAATTACTATTATTAAACATTATTATTCTAAATTAATATAATTACTATTATTATTTTTATCAATTTTTTATCTAACCAGCTTCGGTAGAGGAAGACGTCTCCACCATCTGGTCATCCTCTACCAAAGCCTCGGCAACCTCGTCCTCTCCGTCCTCGTCATCCTTCTTGTCCTCCACTTCGTCTTCCACCTCGTTCTTCATTTTGGCTTCGGAATCCACAACTATTATTGAGGGTATTTAATTATTATTTACAATAATCATTCTTTATTAACAATCTTCGATCGTTACTGAATAATTATAATTGACTTTATATATACAATATCAAATTATAACTAATATTATTTGATTGTTATTAACAATATCAAATTATTTATAACAATATCCAATTATTAACTGCATTAGCGTCTCTACTCACATTCACCCAAACCAGATAATATAAGTTTCGAACTTCATGAATTAATCTTTAATTTTTTTTGAAATAACATTTTTTACAAATTTGATCACAATTTTGCTAAAACTCACAATGATAACAACATTACTATGAAGGTATTTGGTATCTGCACGAAGTAATAGTGCGTATCAACAGTTAAAAAATCAGCAATTTTTGGTCGTCTTTGCAGTTTTTCATCCTAAATAAAAACCGGCTTAACCGATTTTGCTGAAAAGTCATTCAGTTTTAAGTTACGTGATTACGCGTCAAATGAAACCGGTCCCACGTCAATACAATCTTTGGTTCTTGAGATAATCAAGACGAAAAATTATTCCGAAAGCACATACGCACATACACACATACGTACATACACACTCACAGACATCTCTCTAAAAACAATGGATTTGGATTCCAGAGACCTTAAAACGTGGAGATATGTCAAAATTTGGGATTCGCACAATCGACCCCAATACAATAACTTCCCATAGGGAACTGGTAAAAGTGTTAAAAGTAAAAAAATTAATTCCATTTTATAGCAAAATATCTTGAAAATGTGTGAATAATTCCGAAAAATTTTATTTCATTTCTGGTGAGGTGATATTAAGTAAACAAAGGTGTTCTTCGTTGCCTAAAATAAAAAAAAACATATTCTTACTATTTTAACGAAGGCTTTATGCCAGGATAAAAGCAAAAAAACATCATTTCGTTTCGCAGTACCAATGCAGTGGTGAGCATCGACATATCACGTAACTGATTACTATTTCTGCCTGACAACTAGATATATTTGGAAAAAGCAAATGTGTTTCTAAAAAAAATAACATAGTGCATTCGTCCTTTGCCACACAGCAATCTTCACCCGATTCCGAAGCGTCCTAACATTGACGACGACGAAGATGATCATACTTACTTCACCAACAACCTAAATGTCAGAATATGAAGTATCTCACAGCCGCATAGGATAACACAAGCTGAATGAAATGATCTTGTACGGGACTTAGAATTGCCAAAGAACAAAGCAGATCGTATAGGCTCGAGACTGCAAGAATGTAGAAAGTGGTGTGACTATAAAACCATTCCATACTAGACAAAAAGGGACGCAATATTTTGAAATGGCTTGAAGCTCAGTTTTTTGTAAAAATGTCAGTGGTTGATGGGAGTCCTTAACATGACATATAAACAGAAAGATGGAGACTTCTCATAGATAGTTTTAAGTTAAGTTTAAAAGCTGTTTTGTTAAATAACTGAAATATTTTACCTTCGATTCCTATTGGTCACGCAGTTTAAATGAAAGAGTCTTATGAAAATATGAAAACCCTTCTGCTTCGGATTAAGTATGATGAACACTAATGGCAAATCTACGCAGATTTGAAAGTCGTACCTTTGCTGCTCGGACCACAATTTGATTACACAAAATTTTGCTGCTTTATTTGCGAATAGGATATTCGTGATAGAAAAGAACATTTTAAAAATAAGATGTGGCCCCTTCGTCAGTAACTTCAACATGTACAAAGAAAATGTTAACAAGCCGCCAAGTGGAACCCCTGAGGTCAACTTCCCAGTAATACCTATATAAATACTAAAAAGACTAAACACACTAATGATAATGAAAATAATGATACTTTAAATAATAATAATGATAGGTACCAATAACTTATTGGAATGAGTTAATATTAATTTTTCATGATAATAGAAAAAATACACTGTGAAAATGATTTAAAGTCTGCTCCAATTAGGCAACTATTAATCAAATATAATAATTGATAAAGCAATGATATTTTTATAAAAAGAGACATCAGGTAATTCATATGAACCATTTTTATGTAGTAAATTTGTTTGATTTTAACACGTAAACTGTTTAGAGTATTTAAATTTTATATGCATTGAATACTGTGCAATTCAGATTGAAAGTTTACTTCTTCAGAAAAAACCATTAATTTTTTGCACTTTTTATTATTAAAACAAGCCGTGAGGTGCGTCCCATGAGGTCCACACGGTCAACTTCCCAATAATATCTAAAAAGATATTAAAACTATTAAACACAATAATAATAAGAAAATACTACTACTTTTAATAATAAAAATGTACCTCTCATAAAAGTTATTGGAATGACTTAATATTAATTATAACATCTACGCGAGCGTCAATTGTTTACGTAAGGATTTTGGTGCATTGGTTTGATTGATTATTCACGCGGATCAATCGGAGGGGGGACAGGTTACAAAGCAGTTTTTTTAATTAAAGTTAAAACATGGTGCTGTGAAGACTATTGAAAATCTGCTCAAATTTTGTAAATATTAATAAACTTTGATTGACTATACAACAATGTCTTTAGAATAAGAGATTTAAGGTATTATGATTCGAATGAACCCTTTTTACATGGTGGCTTTGATTTTTTATTTAATTTTTTTTTGTAATCATGAGAGAAGTTTTTGCTGGTTTCTTTACAAAAATTGATAAAGTTTTATAAATTCTACAAACATTTATTATTACGATGTGCAAATCAGGTTAAAAATGATTTTTTTTATGAAAAAACACTACTTTTCCAATTTTTTTTAGTAAACTAAAAAAAACACTTTAACGATTTTTTTAAAATATAAAAACATCATAAAAATGATAATACGCGTCGATTGACACCTTAATGATGGGAAGATTATATTTAGTTCTCGAGATATAATGATTGACGTAAATGACCTTGAACGTTTAATGACGTTTATTTAATTATTTTTTGGAATCATGAAAAAAACTTTTGCTGATTTTTTCACAAGAACTATTTGGAATATGTGAATTATATGAACATTGATTACTTAGGTTTGAAAATCAGGTTAAACATTTTGTGTTTTTGGAAAAAAACCTAATTATTTGCACATTTTTTAAAAAAATTAAAAAACGGCTCCAAGATTTATTTTAAAAATTTGATAATATCACGTAATTTTTAATACGCATCGATTGACACCTTGTCATAAAAAATCGTACGTTTGGTTCGCGAGATATAACGCAAGACAGGAATGACCTCCAAAGGGGCAAAACAGCAAACCCCTCCGAACGAAGTTTCCCAAAAACTAACCAGCTCTTAAGATTGCAAAGACGCTTCGATTGATCCCTTAACGAAGGCGATAGGACTTTGTTTACGTAAGTTATGCTCGTAGAAAACAGTGTCTTCGAACATACATACGTACGTACGTACGTACGTACATACACACACACATACATCCCCCTTTCTGAAAACACTTTATATATACTCTATAGACCTCAAAACGTAAAGAAATGTTGAAAATTTCAATTTCGATTTCCGAGGCGATTACAAGAACTTCCCATATACTGGGGAGTTGATAAAATCTTTTGTTAGATAGAGGAAGAATGTAGGGGAGATCGCTTCCCCGTGGTGCATCCTGGATAACGCTTACTGATCTACCAAGGCATGACTTAGAATGTTCTCGGACAACTCTCTCGTCTCAACGACTATATCCGATTCTTTGGGCTGGTAGCAATTGTATCTGTCACCTGAGTACGCAAGAGTGACATCTTACGGAAATGGCTTTCAGGCTAGTAAAACCCTGGCAGACCTCGCGGTACGTTCAAAACTCGTCGCCACTAGTTTGGCCGTGTAGGTTCAGTTGAGTTTGGACTCCTGATTAATCCCTGGCCCGGCTCTGAGCACATATCCTCATAAGGGAATGTGCTAATCTTTGCATGGCCTCCCAGCTTCGGGATAGATAATAATGGGGTCCTAGGGGAACTGTACAACGAGTGGTGATAGCGGCTGCGAGGGGGACCCAATTGCAATGAATCTTAAAAGTAGTAAGAGAGATCCACTCAGCCCGGAATGGAAGTGGGAGAAGGTGACGCGTCCTTCTGTAGGGAAGAAGATCGCAATGTCCAATCGGACGACTACCAAGCGACCCCTCACTCCTTCGGGGGGTGCATGCACCAAGGCAGCTATGCCAGGGGCAACATCTCCTCAGGAAAACCTATTGGCGCTAGTGGCAACACCAAGGTAACGGCGAACAAGCCACCGCCCCATCGCTGGTGCTCCCTTCAACACATTTTCACTTTAGGTGTTAAGAATCAGCAAAATCCCTCAGTTACGGCTTACAGGGACAGGAGAACTGCCTTCAAAGTCCTCAGAAGACTGAAAAATTTACCTCCTGATGGTCTTTTCCAGAAATACAAAATCTCCCTTGAATGGGCAACCACCAAAAAAGACGCTTATAGGGCATCTATTCGTAACCATGGGGAAACTCAAAAGATGTAGGTCTAAAGAGGTGAGAGAGGTTCAATTCCAGGCTAACAAAAGACCAAGATTGCTCATCCCGATTAAAGGCTGGAGTTTCAGCGAAGCGGTGAAGGACAGCCTGGTATGGGCTGTCATCGGCAGAAGTAGTAGCGATGGAACCATCTCACCGTCAAACTAGAAGATGGTGGAAATCGTGGAAATCAAACCCATATTGGAGGCAAATTCTGGCCCACCACCAAGTTGTCGCGACGTTGGTTGGTACCAGGGTCATATCAAGTTGATAGCCTGCACGGATCAACACTCAGCGGATCTGTACAAGCAGGCTGTCGATAGATTGGGAGAAGTCTGGCCCGGAGCAAAGCCGGAAGCTGTCTCCAGGGAAGACATCCCGGATCGGTCTTGGTCCAAGGCATGGATACCGGCAGCGCCATCCATATTGGAGGAAATTGTTGAGCTTATCAAGGTCAGCAATGCCGACCTTCTGGCAAATAATTGGAAGGTAGCCAAGGTAAATGAGCCCAGCAATGGACAGCGAAAGGCTCTTATAACCCTGAATGAGGAGTCGTTAGCTGCATTGGAGTCTAAGGGTGGGTTAATAAGCTACGGTTTCTCGGCTATCACCCGGGGAAAGCAGTACGACAACCGAATAAAGAGAGTGAGAGTGAGGTGACAGAAGAAGCATCAGTAGACCCGAATCTCCGAATCAGATCTTCTTTCCGATGACGGAAGGAATATCACGTCCATCGCGGAGTTGGCTGGGGACTTTCTCCAGTCACTCGACTTTGTTGAGGGGAAGAAGATGTCCTCATCTGACGAGAAGGTGGATAAAACCTTGTGTCGCGATGTTGAGGTTTTTCCAGATAAACCTCCAGAAGGATGGATTGGGTCAAATATCGATCAGTATTCGAGTCTGCACTTGAAGGCGGACCTCCAGAGATTAAAGACATAGGCGGTTACATTGGCCATCAATGACGCAGCAAGATATGCATGTAGTCCAACAAAGCCTAAGCTTCGTAACGTAACGGGAAAGTATAAGTGCTGAAACAATGACATTGCGGAGCTGCGGAAGGAATGTAGGAAGTTCTTCAAATGGGCTGAAGAATCCAATGATTGCTCTTCTTTTAAACTAAAACTGAAGGAGTTCAAACGCTCTATCAGAAAGGCTAAACGCACCTCTTGGAGAAGTTTTTGTGCAGAAAAAGAAAACTTCAAGGATTTTGGTCGTCTGCGAAAAGTCATGACGAGCTTCCCCAAAGTCTGTCAAAAATGCAAATGGGATCTGGACCTAATCCAACTCCAAGACGCTAGCCATTCGTATGGATACGCATTTCTCAGGCAGTGAGGATGTGGCTGTCAAAGCTGATCCACATACGCTCCCAAACTGCCTGTCAATTGCTGTTCCTGTAGACGACAGGCTCCTACGCTGGCCAATTAGCTCATTCCAACCATTTAAATCCCCTGGAATGGACAACATCTCACCTGTTGAGATCCAGCAGATAATCAATATAGCGTTACCATGGCTAAAAGCCATCTTTAAGGCGTGCTTACGGATGGCTTATATTCCATGGCGGTGGAAAGAGGCTAAAATAGTCACACACAATAATAGAAAAAATACACTGTGAAAATGATTTAAAGTCTGCTCCAATTAGGCAACTATTAATCAAATATAATAATTGATAAAGCAATGATATTTTTATAAAAAGAGACATCAGGTAATTCATATGAACCATTTTTATGTAGTAAATTTGTTTGATTTTAACACGTAAACTGTTTAGAGCATTTAAATTTTATATGCATTGAATACTGTGCAATTCAGATTGAAAGTTTACTTCTTCAGAAAAAACCATTAATTTTTTGCACTTTTTATTATTAAAACAAGCCGTGAGGTGCGACCCATGAGGTCCACACGGTCAACTTCCCAATAATATCTAAAAAGATATTAAAACTATTAAACACAATAATAATAAGAAAATACTACTACTTTTAATAATAAAAATGTACCTCTCATAAAAGTTATTGGAATGACTTAATATTAATCATAACATCTACGCGAGCGTCAATTGTTTACGTAAGGATTTTGGTGCATTGGTTTGATTGATTATTCACGCGGATCAATCGGAGGGGGGACAGGTTACAAAGCAGTTTTTTTAATTAAAGTTAAAACATGGTGCTGTGAAGACTATTGAAAATCTGCTCAAATTTTGTAAATATTAATAAACTTTGATTGACTATACAACAATGTCTTTAGAATAAGAGATTTAAGGTATTATGATTCGAATGAACCCTTTTTACATGGTGGCTTTGATTTTTTATTTAATTTTTTTTTGTAATCATGAGAGAAGTTTTTGCTGGTTTCTTTACAAAAATTGATAAAGTTTTATAAATTCTACAAACATTTATTATTACGATGTGCAAATCAGGTTAAAAATGATTTTTTTTATGAAAAAACACTACTTTTCCAATTTTTTTTAGTAAACTAAAAAAAACACTTTAACGATTTTTTTAAAATATAAAAACATCATAAAAATGATAATACGCGTCGATTGACACCTTAATGATGGGAAGATTATATTTAGTTCTCGAGATATAATGATTGACGTAAATGACCTTGAACGTTTAATGACGTTTATTTAATTATTTTTTGGAATCATGAAAAAAACTTTTGCTGATTTTTTCACAAGAACTATTTGGAATATGTGAATTATATGAACATTGATTACTTAGGTTTGAAAATCAGGTTAAACATTTTGTGTTTTTGGAAAAAAACCTAATTATTTGCACATTTTTTAAAAAAATTAAAAAACGGCTCCAAGATTTATTTTAAAAATTTGATAATATCACGTAATTTTTAATACGCATCGATTGACACCTTGTCATAAAAAATCGTACGTTTGGTTCGCGAGATATAACGCAAGACAGGAATGACCTCCAAAGGGGCAAAACAGCAAACCCCCCGGACCGAAGTTTCCCAAAAACTAACCAGCTCTTAAGCTTGCAAAGACGCTTCGATTGATCCCTTAACGAAGGCGATAGGACTTTGTTTACGTAAGTTATGCTCGTAGAAAACAGTGCCTTCGAACATACATACGTACGTACGTACGTACGTACATACACACACACATACATCCCCCTTTCTGAAAACACTTTATATATACTCTATAGACCTCAAAACGTAAAGAAATGTTGAAAATTTCAATTTCGATTTCCGAGGCGATTACAAGAACTTCCCATATACTGGGGAGTTGATAAAATCTTTTGTTAGATAGAGGAAGAATGTAGGGGAGATCGCTTCCCCGTGGTGCATCCTGGATAACGCTTACTGATCTACCAAGGCATGACTTAGAATGTTCTCGGACAACTCTCTCGTCTCAACGACTATATCCGATTCTTTGGGCTGGTAGCAATTGTATCTGTCACCTGAGTACGCAAGAGTGACATCTTACGGAAATGGCTTTCAGGCTAGTAAAACCCTGGCAGACCTCGCGGTACGTTCAAAACTCGTCGCCACTAGTTTGGCCGTGTAGGTTCAGTTGAGTTTGGACTCCTGATTAATCCCTGGCCCGGCTCTGAGCACATATCCTCATAAGGGAATGTGCTAATCTTTGCATGGCCTCCCAGCTTCGGGATAGATAATAATGGGGTCCTAGGGGAACTGTACAACGAGTGGTGATAGCGGCTGCGAGGGGGACCCAATTGCAATGAATCTTAAAAGTAGTAAGAGAGATCCACTCAGCCTGGAATGGAAGTGAGAGAAGGTGACGCGTCCTTCTGTAGGGAAGAAGATCGCAATGTCCAATCGGACGACTACCAAGCGACCCCTCACTCCTTCGGGGGGTGCATGCACCAAGGCAGCTATGCCAGGGGCAACATCTCTTCAGGAAAACCTATTGGCGCTAGTGGCAACACCAAGGTAACGGCGAACAAGCCACCGCCCCATCGCTGGTGCTCCCTTCAACACATTTTCACTTTAGGTGTTAAGAATCAGCAAAATCCCTCAGTTACGGCTTACAGGGACAGGAGAACTGCCTTCAAAGTCCTCAGAAAACTGAAAAATTTACCTCCTGATGGTCTTTTCCAGAAATACAAAATCTCCCTTGAATGGGCAACCACCAAAAAAGACGCTTATAGGGCATCTATTCGTAACCATGGGGAAACTCAAAAGATGTAGGTCTAAAGAGGTGAGAGAGGTTCAATTCCAGGCTAACAAAAGACCAAGATTGCTCATCCCGATTAAAGGCTGGAGTTTCAGCGAAGCGGTGAAGGACAGCCTGGTATGGGCTGTCATCGGCAGAAGTAGTAGCGATGGAACCATCTCACCGTCAAACTAGAAGATGGTGGAAATCGTGGAAATCAAACCCATATTGGAGGCAAATTCTGGCCCACCACCAAGTTGTCGCGACGTTGGTTGGTACCAGGGTCATATCAAGTTGATAGCCTGCACGGATCAACACTCAGCGGATCTGTACAAGCAGGCTGTCGATAGATTGGGAGAAGTCTGGCCCGGAGCAAAGCCGGAAGCTGTCTCCAGGGAAGACATCCCGGATCGGTCTTGGTCCAAGGCATGGATACCGGCAGCGCCATCCATATTGGAGGAAATTGTTGAGCTTATCAAGGTCAGCAATGCCGACCTTCTGGCAAATAATTGGAAGGTAGCCAAGGTAAATGAGCCCAGCAATGGACAGCGAAAGGCTCTTATAACCCTGAATGAGGAGTCGTTAGCTGCATTGGAGTCTAAGGGTGGGTTAATAAGCTACGGTTTCTCGGCTATCACCCGGGGAAAGCAGTACGACAACCGAATAAAGAGAGTGAGAGTGAGGTGACAGAAGAAGCATCAGTAGACCCGAATCTCCGAATCAGATCTTCTTTCCGATGACGGAAGGAATATCACGTCCATCGCGGAGTTGGCTGGGGACTTTCTCCAGTCACTCGACTTTGTTGAGGGGAAGAAGATGTCCTCATCTGACGAGAAGGTGGATAAAACCTTGTGTCGCGATGTTGAGGTTTTTCCAGATAAACCTCCAGAAGGATGGATTGGGTCAAATATCGATCAGTATTCGAGTCTGCACTTGAAGGCGGACCTCCAGAGATTAAAGACATAGGCGGTTACATTGGCCATCAATGACGCAGCAAGATATGCATGTAGTCCAACAAAGCCTAAGCTTCGTAACGTAACGGGAAAGTATAAGTGCTGAAACAATGACATTGCGGAGCTGCGGAAGGAATGTAGGAAGTTCTTCAAATGGGCTGAAGAATCCAATGATTGCTCTTCTTTTAAACTAAAACTGAAGGAGTTCAAACGCTCTATCAGAAAGGCTAAACGCACCTCTTGGAGAAGTTTTTGTGCAGAAAAAGAAAACTTCAAGGATTTTGGTCGTCTGCGAAAAGTCATGACGAGCTTCCCCAAAGTCTGTCAAAAATGCAAATGGGATCTGGACCTAATCCAACTCCAAGACGCTAGCCATTCGTATGGATACGCATTTCTCAGGCAGTGAGGATGTGGCTGTCAAAGCTGATCCACATACGCTCCCAAACTGCCTGTCAATCGCTGTTCCTGTAGACGACAGGCTCCTACGCTGGCCAATTAGCTCATTCCAACCATTTAAATCCCCTGGAATGGACAACATCTCACCTGTTGAGATCCAGCAGATAATCAATATAGCGTTACCATGGCTAAAAGCCATCTTTAAGGCGTGCTTACGGATGGCTTATATTCCATGGCGGTGGAAAGAGGCTAAAATAGTCACACACAATAATAGAAAAAATACACTGTGAAAATGATTTAAAGTCTGCTCCAATTAGGCAACTATTAATCAAATATAATAATTGATAAAGCAATGATATTTTTATAAAAAGAGACATCAGGTAATTCATATGAACCATTTTTATGTAGTAAATTTGTTTGATTTTAACACGTAAACTGTTTAGAGTATTTAAATTTTATATGCATTGAATACTGTGCAATTCAGATTGAAAGTTTACTTCTTCAGAAAAAACCATTAATTTTTTGCACTTTTTATTATTAAAACAAGCCGTGAGGTGCGACCCATGAGGTCCACACGGTCAACTTCCCAATAATATCTAAAAAGATATTAAAACTATTAAACACAATAATAATAAGAAAATACTACTACTTTTAATAATAAAAATGTACCTCTCATAAAAGTTATTGGAATGACTTAATATTAATCATAACATCTACGCGAGCGTCAATTGTTTACGTAAGGATTTTGGTGCATTGGTTTGATTGATTATTCACGCGGATCAATCGGAGGGGGGACAGGTTACAAAGCAGTTTTTTTAATTAAAGTTAAAACATGGTGCTGTGAAGACTATTGAAAATCTGCTCAAATTTTGTAAATATTAATAAACTTTGATTGACTATACAACAATGTCTTTAGAATAAGAGATTTAAGGTATTATGATTCGAATGAACCCTTTTTACATGGTGGCTTTGATTTTTTATTTAATTTTTTTTTGTAATCATGAGAGAAGTTTTTGCTGGTTTCTTTACAAAAATTGATAAAGTTTTATAAATTCTACAAACATTTATTATTACGATGTGCAAATCAGGTTAAAAATGATTTTTTTTATGAAAAAACACTACTTTTCCAATTTTTTTTAGTAAACTAAAAAAAACACTTTAACGATTTTTTTAAAATATAAAAACATCATAAAAATGATAATACGCGTCGATTGACACCTTAATGATGGGAAGATTATATTTAGTTCTCGAGATATAATGATTGACGTAAATGACCTTGAACGTTTAATGACGTTTATTTAATTATTTTTTGGAATCATGAAAAAAACTTTTGCTGATTTTTTCACAAGAACTATTTGGAATATGTGAATTATATGAACATTGATTACTTAGGTTTGAAAATCAGGTTAAACATTTTGTGTTTTTGGAAAAAAACCTAATTATTTGCACATTTTTTAAAAAAATTAAAAAACGGCTCCAAGATTTATTTTAAAAATTTGATAATATCACGTAATTTTTAATACGCATCGATTGACACCTTGTCATAAAAAATCGTACGTTTGGTTCGCGAGATATAACGCAAGACAGGAATGACCTCCAAAGGGGCAAAACAGCAAACCCCCCCGACCGAAGTTTCCCAAAAACTAACCAGCTCTTAAGCTTGCAAAGACGCTTCGATTGATCCCTTAACGAAGGCGATAGGACTTTGTTTACGTAAGTTATGCTCGTAGAAAACAGTGTCTTCGAACATACATACGTACGTACGTACGTACGTACATACACACACACATACATCCCCCTTTCTGAAAACACTTTATATATACTCTATAGACCTCAAAACGTAAAGAAATGTTGAAAATTTCAATTTCGATTTCCGAGGCGATTACAAGAACTTCCCATATACTGGGGAGTTGATAAAATCTTTTGTTAGATAGAGGAAGAATGTAGGGGAGATCGCTTCCCCGTGGTGCATCCTGGATAACGCTTACTGATCTACCAAGGCATGACTTAGAATGTTCTCGGACAACTCTCTCGTCTCAACGACTATATCCGATTCTTTGGGCTGGTAGCAATTGTATCTGTCACCTGAGTACGCAAGAGTGACATCTTACGGAAATGGCTTTCAGGCTAGTAAAACCCTGGCAGACCTCGCGGTACGTTCAAAACTCGTCGCCACTAGTTTGGCCGTGTAGGTTCAGTTGAGTTTGGACTCCTGATTAATCCCTGGCCCGGCTCTGAGCACATATCCTCATAAGGGAATGTGCTAATCTTTGCATGGCCTCCCAGCTTCGGGATAGATAATAATGGGGTCCTAGGGGAACTGTACAACGAGTGGTGATAGCGGCTGCGAGGGGGACCCAATTGCAATGAATCTTAAAAGTAGTAAGAGAGATCCACTCAGCCTGGAATGGAAGTGAGAGAAGGTGACGCGTCCTTCTGTAGGGAAGAAGATCGCAATGTCCAATCGGACGACTACCAAGCGACCCCTCACTCCTTCGGGGGGTGCATGCACCAAGGCAGCTATGCCAGGGGCAACATCTCTTCAGGAAAACCTATTGGCGCTAGTGGCAACACCAAGGTAACGGCGAACAAGCCACCGCCCCATCGCTGGTGCTCCCTTCAACACATTTTCACTTTAGGTGTTAAGAATCAGCAAAATCCCTCAGTTACGGCTTACAGGGACAGGAGGACTGCCTTCAAAGTCCTCAGAAAACTGAAAAATTTACCTCCTGATGGTCTTTTCCAGAAATACAAAATCTCCCTTGAATGGGCAACCACCAAAAAAGACGCTTATAGGGCATCTATTCGTAACCATGGGGAAACTCAAAAGATGTAGGTCTAAAGAGGTGAGAGAGGTTCAATTCCAGGCTAACAAAAGACCAAGATTGCTCATCCCGATTAAAGGCTGGAGTTTCAGCGAAGCGGTGAAGGACAGCCTGGTATGGGCTGTCATCGGCAGAAGTAGTAGCGATGGAACCATCTCACCGTCAAACTAGAAGATGGTGGAAATCGTGGAAATCAAACCCATATTGGAGGCAAATTCTGGCCCACCACCAAGTTGTCGCGACGTTGGTTGGTACCAGGGTCATATCAAGTTGATAGCCTGCACGGATCAACACTCAGCGGATCTGTACAAGCAGGCTGTCGATAGATTGAGAGAAGTCTGGCCCGGAGCAAAGCCGGAAGCTGTCTCCAGGGAAGACATCCCGGATCGGTCTTGGTCCAAGGCATGGATACCGGCAGCGCCATCCATATTGGAGGAAATTGTTGAGCTTATCAAGGTCAGCAATGCCGACCTTCTGGCAAATAATTGGAAGGTAGCCAAGGTAAATGAGCCCAGCAATGGACAGCGAAAGGCTCTTATAACCCTGAATGAGGAGTCGTTAGCTGCATTGGAGTCTAAGGGTGGGTTAATAAGCTACGGTTTCTCGGCTATCACCCGGGGAAAGCAGTACGACAACCGAATAAAGAGAGTGAGAGTGAGGTGACAGAAGAAGCATCAGTAGACCCGAATCTCCGAATCAGATCTTCTTTCCGATGACGGAAGGAATATCACGTCCATCGCGGAGTTGGCTGGGGACTTTCTCCAGTCACTCGACTTTGTTGAGGGGAAGAAGATGTCCTCATCTGACGAGAAGGTGGATAAAACCTTGTGTCGCGATGTTGAGGTTTTTCCAGATAAACCTCCAGAAGGATGGATTGGGTCAAATATCGATCAGTATTCGAGTCTGCACTTGAAGGCGGACCTCCAAAGATTAAAGACATAGGCGGTTACATTGGCCATCAATGACGCAGCAAGATATGCATGTAGTCCAACAAAGCCTAAGCTTCGTAACGTAACGGGAAAGTATAAGTGCTGAAACAATGACATTGCGGAGCTGCGGAAGGAATGTAGGAAGTTCTTCAAATGGGCTGAAGAATCCAATGATTGCTCTTCTTTTAAACTAAAACTGAAGGAGTTCAAACGCTCTATCAGAAAGGCTAAACGCACCTCTTGGAGAAGTTTTTGTGCAGAAAAAGAAAACTTCAAGGATTTTGGTCGTCTGCGAAAAGTCATGACGAGCTTCCCCAAAGTCTGTCAAAAATGCAAATGGGATCTGGACCTAATCCAACTCCAAGACGCTAGCCATTCGTATGGATACGCATTTCTCAGGCAGTGAGGATGTGGCTGTCAAAGCTGATCCACATACGCTCCCAAACTGCCTGTCAATTGCTGTTCCTGTAGACGACAGGCTCCTACGCTGGCCAATTAGCTCATTCCAACCATTTAAATCCCCTGGAATGGACAACATCTCACCTGTTGAGATCCAGCAGATAATCAATATAGCGTTACCATGGCTAAAAGCCATCTTTAAGGCGTGCTTACGGATGGCTTATATTCCATGGCGGTGGAAAGAGGCTAAAATAGTCACACACAATAATAGAAAAAATACACTGTGAAAATGATTTAAAGTCTGCTCCAATTAGGCAACTATTAATCAAATATAATAATTGATAAAGCAATGATATTTTTATAAAAAGAGACATCAGGTAATTCATATGAACCATTTTTATGTAGTAAATTTGTTTGATTTTAACACGTAAACTGTTTAGAGTATTTAAATTTTATATGCATTGAATACTGTGCAATTCAGATTGAAAGTTTACTTCTTCAGAAAAAACCATTAATTTTTTGCACTTTTTATTATTAAAACAAGCCGTGAGGTGCGACCCATGAGGTCCACACGGTCAACTTCCCAATAATATCTAAAAAGATATTAAAACTATTAAACACAATAATAATAAGAAAATACTACTACTTTTAATAATAAAAATGTACCTCTCATAAAAGTTATTGGAATGACTTAATATTAATCATAACATCTACGCGAGCGTCAATTGTTTACGTAAGGATTTTGGTGCATTGGTTTGATTGATTATTCACGCGGATCAATCGGAGGGGGGACAGGTTACAAAGCAGTTTTTTTAATTAAAGTTAAAACATGGTGCTGTGAAGACTATTGAAAATCTGCTCAAATTTTGTAAATATTAATAAACTTTGATTGACTATACAACAATGTCTTTAGAATAAGAGATTTAAGGTATTATGATTCGAATGAACCCTTTTTACATGGTGGCTTTGATTTTTTATTTAATTTTTTTTTGTAATCATGAGAGAAGTTTTTGCTGGTTTCTTTACAAAAATTGATAAAGTTTTATAAATTCTACAAACATTTATTATTACGATGTGCAAATCAGGTTAAAAATGATTTTTTTTATGAAAAAACACTACTTTTCCAATTTTTTTTAGTAAACTAAAAAAAACACTTTAACGATTTTTTTAAAATATAAAAACATCATAAAAATGATAATACGCGTCGATTGACACCTTAATGATGGGAAGATTATATTTAGTTCTCGAGATATAATGATTGACGTAAATGACCTTGAACGTTTAATGACGTTTATTTAATTATTTTTTGGAATCATGAAAAAAACTTTTGCTGATTTTTTCACAAGAACTATTTGGAATATGTGAATTATATGAACATTGATTACTTAGGTTTGAAAATCAGGTTAAACATTTTGTGTTTTTGGAAAAAAACCTAATTATTTGCACATTTTTTAAAAAAATTAAAAAACGGCTCCAAGATTTATTTTAAAAATTTGATAATATCACGTAATTTTTAATACGCATCGATTGACACCTTGTCATAAAAAATCGTACGTTTGGTTCGCGAGATATAACGCAAGACAGGAATGACCTCCAAAGGGGCAAAACAGCAAACCCCCCCGACCGAAGTTTCCCAAAAACTAACCAGCTCTTAAGCTTGCAAAGACGCTTCGATTGATCCCTTAACGAAGGCGATAGGACTTTGTTTACGTAAGTTATGCTCGTAGAAAACAGTGTCTTCGAACATACATACGTACGTACGTACGTACGTACATACACACACACATACATCCCCCTTTCTGAAAACACTTTATATATACTCTATAGACCTCAAAACGTAAAGAAATGTTGAAAATTTCAATTTCGATTTCCGAGGCGATTACAAGAACTTCCCATATACTGGGGAGTTGATAAAATCTTTTGTTAGGTAGAGGAAGAATGTAGGGGAGATCGCTTCCCCGTGGTGCATCCTGGATAACGCTTACTGATCTACCAAGGCATGACTTAGAATGTTCTCGGACAACTCTCTCGTCTCAACGACTATATCCGATTCTTTGGGCTGGTAGCAATTGTATCTTTCACCTGAGTACGCAAGAGTGACATCTTACGGAAATGGCTTTCAGGCTAGTAAAACCCTGGCAGACCTCGCGGTACGTTCAAAACTCGTCGCCACTAGTTTGGCCGTGTAGGTTCAGTTGAGTTTGGACTCCTGATTAATCCCTGGCCCGGCTCTGAGCACATATCCTCATAAGGGAATGTGCTAATCTTTGCATGGCCTCCCAGCTTCGGGATAGATAATAATGGGGTCCTAGGGGAACTGTACAACGAGTGGTGATAGCGGCTGCGAGGGGGACCCAATTGCAATGAATCTTAAAAGTAGTAAGAGAGATCCACTCAGCCTGGAATGGAAGTGAGAGAAGGTGACGCGTCCTTCTGTAGGGAAGAAGATCGCAATGTCCAATCGGACGACTACCAAGCGACCCCTCACTCCTTCGGGGGGTGCATGCACCAAGGCAGCTATGCCAGGGGCAACATCTCTTCAGGAAAACCTATTGGCGCTAGTGGCAACACCAAGGTAACGGCGAACAAGCCACCGCCCCATCGCTGGTGCTCCCTTCAACACATTTTCACTTTAGGTGTTAAGAATCAGCAAAATCCCTCAGTTACGGCTTACAGGGACAGGAGAACTGCCTTCAAAGTCCTCAGAAGACTGAAAAATTTACCTCC
Organism: Oxycera nigricornis; assembly: GCA_963942545.1. Classification (NCBI taxonomy): domain Eukaryota; kingdom Metazoa; phylum Arthropoda; class Insecta; order Diptera; family Stratiomyidae; genus Oxycera; species Oxycera nigricornis. Next base: position 43,830,539 of record OZ012662.1, read on the forward strand.
TGATGGTCTTTTCCAGAAATACAAAATCTCCCTTGAATGGGCAACCACCAAAAAAGACGCTTATAGGGCATCTATTCGTAACCATGGGGAAACTCAAAAGATGTAGGTCTAAAGAGGTGAGAGAGGTTCAATTCCAGGCTAACAAAAGACCAAGATTGCTCATCCCGATTAAAGGCTGGAGTTTCAGCGAAGCGGTGAAGGACAGCCTGGTATGGGCTGTCATCGGCAGAAGTAGTAGCGATGGAACCATCTCACCGTCAAACTAGAAGATGGTGGAAATCGTGGAAATCAAACCCATATTGGAGGCAAATTCTGGCCCACCACCAAGTTGTCGCGACGTTGGTTGGTACCAGGGTCATATCAAGTTGATAGCCTGCACGGATCAACACTCAGCGGATCTGTACAAGCAGGCTGTCGATAGATTGGGAGAAGTCTGGCCCGGAGCAAAGCCGGAAGCTGTCTCCAGGGAAAACATCCCGGATCGGTCTTGGTCCAAGGCATGGATACCGGCAGCGCCATCCATATTGGAGGAAATTGTTGAGCTTATCAAGGTCAGCAATGCCGACCTTCTGGCAAATAATTGGAAGGTAGCCAAGGTAAATGAGCCCAGCAATGGACAGCGAAAGGCTCTTATAACCCTGAATGAGGAGTCGTTAGCTGCATTGGAGTCTAAGGGTGGGTTAATAAGCTACGGTTTCTCGGCTATCACCCGGGGAAAGCAGTACGACAACCGAATAAAGAGAGTGAGAGTGAGGTGACAGAAGAAGCATCAGTAGACCCGAATCTCCGAATCAGATCTTCTTTCCGATGACGGAAGGAATATCACGTCCATCGCGGAGTTGGCTGGGGACTTTCTCCAGTCACTCGACTTTGTTGAGGGGAAGAAGATGTCCTCATCTGACGAGAAGGTGGATAAAACCTTGTGTCGCGATGTTGAGGTTTTTCCAGATAAACCTCCAGAAGGATGGATTGGGTCAAATATCGATCAGTATTCGAGTCTGCACTTGAAGGCGGACCTCCAAAGATTAAAGACATAGGCGGTTACATTGGCCATCAATGACGCAGCAAGATATGCATGTAGTCCAACAAAGCCTAAGCTTCGTAACGTAACGGGAAAGTATAAGTGCTGAAACAATGACATTGCGGAGCTGCGGAAGGAATGTAGGAAGTTCTTCAAATGGGCTGAAGAATCCAATGATTGCTCTTCTTTTAAACTAAAACTGAAGGAGTTCAAACGCTCTATCAGAAAGGCTAAACGCACCTCTTGGAGAAGTTTTTGTGCAGAAATAGAAAACTTCAAGGATTTTGGTCGTCTGCGAAAAGTCATGACGAGCTTCCCCAAAGTCTGTCAAAAATGCAAATGGGATCTGGACCTAATCCAACTCCAAGACGCTAGCCATTCGTATGGATACGCATTTCTCAGGCAGTGAGGATGTGGCTGTCAAAGCTGATCCACATACGCTCCCAAACTGCCTGTCAATCGCTGTTCCTGTAGACGACAGGCTCCTTCGCTGGCCAATTAGCTCATTCCAACCATTTAAATCCCCTGGAATGGACAACATCTCACCTGTTGAGATCCAGCAGATAATCAATATAGCGTTACCATGGCTAAAAGCCATCTTTAAGGCGTGCTTACGGATGGCTTATATTCCATGGCGGTGGAAAGAGGCTAAAATAGTCTTCATACCCAAAGCGGGCAAAACATTCCATTTCTCACCTAAGGACTAAAGACCTATCAGCCTCACCTCTTTTCTGCTGAAAACTCTGGCACGGCTGATAGAGATTCATTTGAGAGCTACCCTGCAACCACTCTGTAATGCGCAGCACGCATATACAAAAGGGAGATCGGTTAAAGCAGCTCTTCACTCGCTCACCAGCTACATTGAAAAGTCGCTAAGCGTCAAAGAATACACGCAGGCGGTTTTTATAGACATCGAAGGGACTTTCAACAATATCAGCCACAAGGCTATCGAGAAGGCACTCGAGGAAAACAATGTGGATGATATCCTGATTAAGTTTATCGTGCAACTGCTAAGCAGCTGGAGCATTTACTCCACACTAGAAGACAGTATCCTAAGAAGCAGGACGTGCAAAGGCACTCCGCAATATGGGGTACTATCACCCCTTCTATGGAGTAGAAGTAGTGGACAAACTCTTGTCAACAATAGAAGCGACTGGCTGCAAAGTCGTAGTCTATGCAGACAATGTTGCAATAGCATTATCGGGCAAATTCGTAAACACCCTACCTGAAAGACTAAACTTTGCCCTAGGTATTCTTCCCAAGTGAAGCAAAGAGTGCGGTCTAAAGATAAATCCGCAAAAAACGGAACTTATGCTCTTCACGAGAAAGTACAAAATTCCACCATCTCTCCCACCCTTAAATCGTCTCATCAGGTTAAATATCTGGGTCTAATTCTCGACTTCAAGCTCGCGTGGAAAGCGAACATAGCAGAAAGAGTACACAAAGTGGCATGCGCAATCTACTGCTGTAAAAGAGCTATGCGAAAACAACCAACGCAAACCTTCCAAGTGGCCAAGTGCTCTGCGATTCGATTGAAAGCTCTTAATCTCTGGTATGAGGGAAATACTGATCACTGCACCATATTACTGAGGGATGGACCAACGAAAGGGTAAGTAGACCTCAATTTTCCGATTCCCTGCTTTCATAATGGTTTCAAGTCAGTCATCCTAAACAGGGATGACTGGGCAATGGAGATAGGAAAGACGCAGGAATCGGTCGGCATCTATACTGGTGGTTTCAAAATCGATTTAAAAGTTGGCTGCGGCGTTTTGTCAGAACAGCTAGGCCTGAAAATATCCTTCCGTCTTCCGGAACACTGCAGTGTTTTTCAGGCAGAGGTTATTGCAAAATACAAGGCAAGTAGACTGGTTGAGTAATCAGAAAATTTCCGTAAGAAACCTGAATATTTTCGTTGACAGTCAAGCTGCTATCCAAGCACTATCGTCATCCGTGATGGTAAGAGACTGCCGTACACAGCTGAACATGATGTCACTTCACTGTCAAGTGACTCTACATTGGGTACCGGGACAAAGTGATATACCGGGAAATTGCGAAGCGGATCACTCACACTCACACAACAAGTCAGCCAACCTCTAGCCTCAATAAAGCTAAGATTTAAGCAGCATTACATGAAGGCTGCAAATAGAGCCTGGTTTTGGAAGAAACCTGCAGAACAACCAGGCAAACTTGGCGTGCACTCAGTTCCAGACGAGCCAAGCAGCTCCTGAACACGAGTCGTGAAACCTTGAGTTCTATCGTGTCCATACTGACGGGGCATTATCACATTGGCAAACATGCGGAAAGATTCAACGATTTCTGCTGAAGCTGCAGATTGGAAGACGAGGAAGAGACAATCCAACACTTTCGGTATGAATGCTCAGCACTGTCCAGGAAACTCATGAAAATGTTAGGCTCACCCTTCCTGAACAGCCTTACGGAAGTAGCGGATTTGAGCATTAGCCACATAGCCGGATTCATACGAGAATCGAAATGATTCTCGTCACCGAGCAACTAGGTTCTAGTGCCATCTCAATCTTCCGTCGTATCACAATGGGCCTAAGTGAGCTTTCTTTTGATAAAGAGGGCTGCCACAACAACCAACCAATCTAGAGGAAGAAATAACTAAAAGTTCTCCAACCCTAACAATAAATCAACTCAAAATTTTGTCAAATGGTCCTTATGATTCGGGGGGTTATAAGCTTTATACACCAAAAAATTGACCACCTTATAAGAATTTACTGTAAGGCCCCTGGAGTAGATATTAATTTAAATCTTTTTGGGTCTATTAAATACACTGTCAAAACGTACCAAAGAATTTATATCAATGAATTATTACTATTATTTTACACAAAATGGTGAAATTCTCCTAGCCATATAAAAATGCATATTAAAAACGGTGACAGTGATCCTGAAACAAAAAATAGAATGACACAATAAATCTAATAAACGTTTGAACCAAAACTATACAGTTTTGTACAATAATAACAAAATAGCGATCATTCAATTTTTTCGAAATTTGAGTTTTTTGTGATTTTTGGGTTTAAAAAATAGAAAACATCAATATATTGGAGCAGCTGTGGTTCATACTATAACAAAACATATGCTCAATTAATATTAACAATTTCAGAAGGATCGTTTCAGCAGTTTCGGGGAAATCACTGTCACGGCATGAAAATACAAAACTGAATTAAAGCTTCTGAGAAAGATGATTTTTCTTCAAAATTCAAACCGTTACTAATATTCAAAATATCGGTCAGACAAGGTTCTGAAATCAACACTCTCGTTTAAATTCAGTACTATAGTTAATATACTTGTTTTCATGTATCACTCGAACATCTGTTTATATATATATATATATATATATATATATATATATATATATATATATATATATATATATATATATATAGGTATAGAGCTAAACACTATACAGAGCCTTACAGAGCGGCGTGTGTCTCCGAGCGCGCACATTAAATCGAGCATAACTGTAATAATAATCCCTGGATATTTTTAAAATTTAACACGTATTTTTGAAAATATTCACTATCAAAATAAGAAAAAGAACAAGCCGCGAGGTGCGCCCCTTGAGGTCCACACGTTCAACTTCCCAGTTATATCTACATAAATATTGAAAATATATAATATAATAATTATGAAAATAATACTACTTTAAATAATAATAATAATAATATACCTCTCATAAAAGTTATTGGTATGACTTAATATTAATCGTATCGTCTACGGGAACGTCTATTGATGACGTAAGAATTTTGGTGGATTGATTGAAACAGGTTACGAAGCCTGATCTTGTTGTTTAGAAAACAATTTACCATTCAAAACGTTGATTATCACAAATGCAAATTTTATTGAAGTTTTGTTGGTTTTCAAAATTTAAGCAGTTTTTTTTATGAAAATCTGCCCAAATTATGCAAATATTATACAACTTCGATTGACTTTACTACAATGTCTTTCTTATAAAAGATTTAAGGTAATATCATTCGTATGAGCCATATTTACATGGTAACTTTGAATGATTTTTTCCAGAATCATGGAAAAAAGTTTTGCTGGTTTCTCTTGATGAAACTGATGAAAAACTGATTTTATAAATATTTATTACCAAGCTGTGCAAATCAGGTTAAAAATATATTTTTTACGAAAAAACTCTAGTTTTTCGCATTTTTATTTATTAAATAAAAAACGGCTGAACCAATTTTATAAGAAAGTTATAAACATCACAAAAATGTTAATACACGTCGAATGACACTTAAGTGATGCAAATATCATATTTGGTTCCTGGGATATAGCGAATGATAAAAAGAACCTTGAAAATCATGATGACTTTAATTGATTTTCTATTTTTGATTTAATATTTGATGGAGTCCTGAGAGAAAGTTTTGCTGGTTTCTTTACCAAAATTGTTTGTCATATATAAATTTTATAAACACTGATTACTGTGTTTTGCAAATTAGGTTAACAGTTCATTGTTTATTTTTAAAAAAGCCGTACTATTTTGCACTTTTTTTTAATAAATTGAAAAACGGCTACAACAATTTTTTTAAAAATCCGATAGAATCACACAAATGTAAATACGCGTCGATTGACATCGTAACAATGCAAATCCTAGGTTTGGTTCGCGAGATATAGCCCATGACAGGTTTGACCTTCAAGGGGTGAAAACAGCAACCCCCCCCCACCCGACCGTTGTGTCCCAAAAACTAATCAGCTCTTAAGATTGCAAAGACGCTTCGATTGACACCACAACGAAGTCAATATGACTTTGTTTACGTGAGTTATACTCGTAAAAAACTGTCCACCGACGCACGTACATACGTACGTATATATACACAAACACATACATCTCTTTTTGTAAAAACATCTAATATATACTGTAAGGAATTGATCTAATTTAAGAAATAGTCTAATTAATTTGCTAAGAGTTAACCCAATTGATCATTAATTGTCTACTTTAAATAAGCATAAATCTAACGTAATTTTCTGACTTACTGATTATGCTCTATGATTTTAGATTGTTTACCTCTCAAATTGGATACTCTTTCTATTGTTCACAATGCTTAAATCACTCTGTTATTTCATATAGCAGTAAATTGTATCAAACCGACCAGCCTACTATGCAGGTTCTGATTTGTATAAATTAGCCTGATGAACTCGAATAAAGTTAGTTATCATTTGACTCTCAAGGTGTAATCATTTATATTCTTGGTCCGTCGAGCCGGATAGTTTTTCTTTGTTGCAATTTGTGAATTTTTATAAGCTCCACCAGTATAAAGTGCTTTTATTGCATTTTTGGTGAAGCAAAAACTCCAAGTTCCAACGATATAAAGGAAAACATATCCTAGCGAATTCAGAAGACATTGTTGGAGCACTTTTGGATTACATTTATTGAAGTACCTGCTTGGTTATCAGCTGTCAAAACAATCACAACGTGAGACGATGGCTACGAGTATCAAGCAGAAGAACAATTTTGAAGGCATCTCTCGAGCAAAGCGAAATTACTACAAGGACAGTAAGGAGCGATACTGTCATGCATATTTTCAAACCAGGATACAGAGGCTGGACGAGATTTGGGCATCGTGTACCGAGCTACACCTCGAGATGGTGCAAGACCTGTAGCAAACAGCTGATGCACGAAAGAAGTACATGATTGAGTTCGAGGAAGCTGAGCAGACGTATCTGGATCTAATGACTGAGTTCAAAACGAAACTCAGCTCATTCCAAGTTTTGGAGCCTAAAGATGAGAAGAGTCAGGCTGACTTCAGGCAAGCGAGTCAAGTCCGACTCGAAAGAATAACTCTTCCTAAGTTCGATGGAAGTTATGATAATTGGCGGGCGTTCATTGATTTGTTCAACTCTATGGTTGACAACAATGAGTCTCTTACCCCGGTGGAGCGCATGCAATACCTAAAGACGCATCTGGTTGGAGAAGCAGCCAGAGTCATACAACATCTGGAAATTAACCAGACCAACTACAGGGCTGCCAAACAATTGCTCCAGAATCGCTTCGAAAACAAGCGTGATATAGCATGGACTTATTTAAATAAGTTATACAGTCTTCCAGCATCAAAAGAAGAACGTGACACTTCTATTAAAAGATTGATTGACACCACCTCAGAATTTCTCGCCAACATAGAAAGCATTGGATGTGAGGTCAATCAGCGTGATATATTGGTTATATACACCTTAACTCAAAAATTAGACCAGGAATCTAGACGACTATGGGAGACATCCTTAGGATCGTCAGTTGAGATTCCTACCTTGGCAACATTCAAGGAATTCTTAACCAGTCGTTTTAGAACTCTGGAAGCTTTATCTGTTCCCAGGAAGCAACACAAGGTCGAAGCATTCATTGCAAATGAGCGAGTTGTGTGCAGTTGCTGCCATCAACACCATTTAATTTTCCAATGTGATAAATTCAAGACATTTGACATTCAACAGCGAAAGGACTTTGTGCGTAAAGGGAATATGTGCTTCAACTGCCTCCGCAAGGGGCACACAGTTAACAAGTGCTCATCAAAATCACTATGCCAATCGTGCAACAAAGGCCATCACACATTGTTGCACACAACCCAAAAACAAGGATGGTTATCCGCAGCTGCAGAGCCCCTCACGAAACCAACTAGCACATTGATAGCTAAAGGAAACACTTCAGCTCAAGTGATTTTGTTAGCTACGGCACAAATTAACGTGGAAGATGCAACTAGAGGTTGATAAAACTTCGTGCATTAATAGACCCTTGGTCACAGAGAAGTTTCATAACTGAGGCAGCAGCGCAACTTTTGAGTCTCAAGAGACAATTTGCGAAATTGAATATATGCGGTATTGGAGCAAGTGCTGCGGTGCAAACTAGAGGTTCAATATCATTATCGATAAAAATTAAAGATGGAACCTTTATTGGTGTGACAGTCTTTGTAATACCAAACATAACAAACAATTGTCCTCCAGTTGAAATCAAGGGAAATCTTCCGCGAGCGTTGCATATCAAAGATTTAGCAGATCCATTTTATGGAGCACCTGGGCGCATCGATATTCTGCTTGGAGCAGATATTTACGGCACTTTAATGCTAGAAGGATCGATTAGTGGTTCACCATATGGAATCAACACTAAACTCGGATGGGTGTTACAAGGACCCACATCTAACACAAACAGGCAATCGTCACTAACAACATTAGTGGCAACAGACGACAAAACCGACGAGAGTCTGAAGAAATTTTGGGAGATTGAGGAAATACCTTCCAAACCACCTCTCACAGCAGACGAAGAGGCTGTAAATAAATGGTATCAAAAAACCACTAGACGTGAAAAATCGGGAAGGTACATTGTTCGACTTCCATTCCGAGAAGGCACTCGTCCTGGAAAGGAACTGGCAAATTCCAAACAAATAGCACATCTTCAGTTCTCACAATTGGAGAAAAGGCTAGCACGAAATGACAAATTACGAGAAGAGTACTGTGCTTTCATGGACGATTATTTGCTGTTAAAACACATGGTAGAAGTTTGCCCAAAAAAAATATAAATGCTGTGGCTGGTTATTATATCCCACATCATGCGGTTATTAAAAGGGACAGCACAACTACCAAGTGGCGAGTGCATAAGTACGTATTGGTCGCTGATATCGAAAAAATGTATCGGCGGGTGATCATAAGTGACCAAGACCAACACTACCAACGTATACTCTGGCGAAAACATCCCTCCCAGCCACTTAAACACTACCAACTTACAACAGTAACGTATGGAATGGCTTGTGCACCTTATCTGGCTATAAGAACGCTTCATCACCTTGCACATGATGAAAACATCAATTTTCCAAGAGCATGTCAAACTATAATAGACGATTTTTTTGTAGACGATGTTTTAAATTGGAGGAGGGACAATCAAGGAAGTCGAACAGATACAGAAAGAACTAATAACGGTACTCGAGAAAGCAGGCTTCAACTTGCGGAATTGGTCTGCAAATCATAAAATATTCCTTGATTCAATCCCACCTGAAAGTCGAGAAACGCACTCACCGTTAAGCATAAACATGACTAACGACGTCAAAATATTGGGATTACGGTGGCATCCTGCAAAAGATGCATTTTCATTTAAAGTGACGTTGGATGCTCTTCCTAACGTTCCTATCACAAAACGGCAGCTGCTATCTGACATATCAAAACTATTTGACCCTATTGGATGGTTGCAACCTTGTATCGTCCTAGGCAAGGCAATAATTCAACAACTATGGCTTAAGAAGACAGGGTGGGATGAACCTATACCAGATGATTTATGGATTCAATGGCAACAGTTTCGCGCCCAATTACCCATAATACAAGATATTTCTATACCCCGATGAATACGCTATGAGAAGGCGGATGTGGTACAGATACACGGATTCTGCGACGCATCAACGGTAGCATACGCAGCAACTATTTATTTTCGCATTCAACATGCTGATGGCGGAACATCAACTACATTAGCCACCTGCAAATCTAAAATTGCTCCGTTAAAAATAGAGTCCATTCCCAGATTGGAGTTATGTGGAGCCGTATTGCTAAGCAATTTAATGAAATCCACAATGCTGACTCACGGATGGGTAGATGTACCATGCTTTTATTGGACTGACTCTACTATTGTCCTCCATTGGCTACAGAGTCCACCTGCCAGGTGGAAGCCTTTTGTCGCCAATCGTGTTAGTCAAATACAAACAACCTCGAAAATTAGTATGTGGGGTCATGTGGTGCCGCAAACAATCCTGCTGACATAGCATCACGAGGAATTATGCCACAAGCCTTATACAATAGTCACATGTAGTGGAATGGACCAAACTGGCTAAGTGAAGAGTTAAGAAACTGGCCAAAGACATCGTCCTGCGTTAACACAGCAATGGCATATCTGGAGTTACGAACTAGCAAACCATGCTTGCTAACGCATGTCAGGGAAACCAAGTTGGACTTATCCGAAAATTTCTCATCATTTACAAGATTGATAAGGGTCATCGCCTACTGTAGACGGTGGAAAACCAAATCAAGAAGCTCGTTTCTGGCCACTGAAGAACTACGAGAAGCTCAGAAGAGGTGTGTGTTTCAAACTCAACAGTTGTCTTTTCCCAACGAATTCAAACAACTTAAAGACGGCAAAGGTTTGCCAAAAACAAGCTCTTTAATAAGATTGACTCCATTTATTGATGACGACGCGCTGCTCAAGGTTGGTGGGAGAATACAAAATAGCCAAGTATGTCAACCCACGAAGCATCCAATCATCTTTTCCAGAGGACATCTTGCAAATTTGGTGATAAAACATTATCACCATCTTACTCTGCATGGAGGTCATCAATTAGTTCTCGCTACAATACGCGAAACCTATTGGATTATCAACTGCCCAACAGCAGTAAAGACACATATAAGAAAATGTCTCACGTGTTTCAGAGTTAGTTAGCAGAAGGGGTACTAAAACGACGAAGGCTTATATTGCAGTCTTCGTATGTCTATCTACAAAAGCCATTCATCTTGAGCTTGCCAGTAACCTATCCGCAAAAACATGCATAGCTGCTATACGGAGCTAGAAGCTAGCTAGAAGAGGCATGTGCTCTACTATCATGAGTGACAACGGAACAAACTTTGTGGGCTCTAACAAAATTCTGCAGAATGCTGCAAAAAGGATGATTTTGGAAGAGCAAGGAACATTAGCTGTAAACAACGTCAATTGGAAATTTATTCCCCCAAGATCACCTCATTTCGGAGGCATCTGGGAGGCAGCTGTTTAATCGACAAAACGTCATCTTATTAAGGTCATTGGCGAACATTTATTGAATGTAGAAGAAGTGTACACACTTTTGGCTCAAGTCGAAGCTTGTCTGAATTCCAGACCCTTAACACCAATCAGTGACGACCCCAATGACCTTAGCGCCTTAACACCTGGCCGCTTTCTAACCGGAAATAACCTTTTTGAGCTACCCGACGATGAAAGTGAAAGTAATGTCACCCGACAATGGCAGCTAGTGCAAACGGTTAAACGGCAATTCTGGCAAAGATGGAGCTTAGAATACCTAACTAAGCTACAAGAGAGAGCAAAATGTTTCAGTGAGCGCCCTAACATACAGGTTGGTGATCTGGTTCTAATCAAATTAGATAACTTCAAGCCAACAAAGTGGCCACTAGGAAGAATTACTGCTGTGCATCCAGGAAGAGATGGTTTGGTTCGATCCGTAACACTAAAAACCAAAGACAAGGAAACTGACCGTGCAGTCACTGAAATATGTCCACTTCCTACCAATGAACGAATAACGACAGCAACTGACGTATTGCACTCGCAAACCAGAACCAATAACAACAACATAGGCGCATCACAACTAGGCAAATTTAATGATCCCGCCGGCGGGATGCGTTGGCACTCAACGTGTTAAGAACCAATGGTTCTTGGCGGCCAGAATGTTAAGAATTGATAGAATCACACAAATGTAAATACGCGTCGATTGACATCGTAACAATGCAAATCCTAAGTTTGGTTCGCGAGATATAGCCCATGACAGGTTTGACCTTCAAGGGGTGAAAATAGCAACCCCCCCCCACCCGACCGTTGTGTCCCAAAAACTAATCAGCTCTTAAGATTGCAAAGACGCTTCGATTGACACCACAACGAAGTCAATATGACTTTGTTTACGTGAGTTATACTCGTAAAAAACTGTCCACCGACGCACGTACATACGTACGTATATATACACAAACACATACATCTCTTTTTCTAAAAACACCTAATATATACTGTAAGGAATTGATCTAATTTAAGAAATAGTCTAATTAATTTGCTAAGAGTTAACCCAATTGATCATTAATTGTCTACTTTAAATAAGCATAAATCTAACGTAATTTTCTGACTTACTGATTATGCTCTATGATTTTAGATTGTTTACCTCTCAAATTAGATACTCTTTCTATTGTTCACAATGCTTTGTTTACTCTGTTATTTCATATAGCAGTAAATTGTATCAAACCGACCAGCCTACTATGCAGGTTCTGATTTGTATAAATTAGCCTGATGAGCTCGAATAAAGTTAGTTATCATTTGACTCTCAAGGTGTAATCATTTACATATACTCTATAGACCTTAAAACGTAAAGAAATGTTGAAAATTTCAATTTCGATTTTTGAGGCGATTACAAGATTTTCCCATATACCGGAAAGTTAAAAATTAGAATGTTTTCATAAACAATAAACTTTTTTCCATGATCACAAACAAAAATTAATTAAAAATGAAAAATCATTAAACGTCACCATGTAAGAAGGGTTCATACGATTGATATTACATGATATCTCTTATTCGTAACATATTGTCGTGAAGTCAATCCAAGCTTATTAATATTTGCATAATTTGAGCAGATTTTCAGTAGTTTTCACAATATTGTGTTTTTATTTCAAAGCAAATATTGCTTAAATTTTGAAGAAAAAAAATATTTCAATCAAACTTGCATATATAGCAAACAACGCTATGAATGGTGGAATATTTTGTGGTCAATTATTTGCAAGATCATATCATGTACATAAAAAAATGAAGTTTTTAGCAGTTTTGTTCTTTAGTATTCGTAAGATTTCAATTACTTCCTCCATCATCATTTTTAATACTTTTATGTTTTACATGCAATTGAACATCGGTTATTTACTGCATATTCAATGTTTTTCAAGATTATCTGCAAAATTAGCAATAATTATTATTTTTTTTGTGCAAGAACGTGAAAAACATAAAAATTCAGTAATTATTCAAAATGGGCATCACGCGACAAAATCTCTTCAGTCGGCGCAATAACAAAAACTAAATTCATTTTCGCTAGTGCCCTGTTCTCTTTCAAGCGACGATATGAAAATAATAAATAACGTAGAACAACCCCCCCCCCCCAATCTTTGAGTAATCAATGGACGCTTTCGTAGTTGATACGATTAATATAAACTCATTCCAATTACTGCAATGAATACCTGTCATTATTATTATTTAAAGTATCATTATTTTCATGATTTTGTTGTGTTCAAATTTTTTAATATCTATGGAAATATGACTGGAAAGTTAATTGTGTGGACCTCAAGGGTCACACCTGGTGGGTTGTTATATTTCAGAAATATAAATGAATGAATGGTGTGAGGGTGGAAAACAGGAGCATTTTTCCTCAATGATACACAATTAATGGTTTGGTTTGTCAGTCCTTTATATAAAACTAGGAAAACGAGGATGTTGCTAAGATTGACGAAGTTTCCCATCACGGGTAAAGAAAACGCAGCCATGTGCTATAATAATGCTAGCAAAAACGCCTCAAGCAATTTATCCAATAATTATAAAATGTTCGTAGCATTTTGTGCTGATTTGACTCATTTCGCTAAACTGCAAGTGGTGTAGCAACAATAGTGACATCGTCGTACCCAATATAACAAATCTCTCTAACTCTAACAAAACATGATTGGGAACCTCAATTCAAACCATTACTATTTTTATTTGTAAAAATAAAATCTAGTATTATTTTTGTTCGTAAATATTTTTTCCTAATAAATTTTGGGTCTTGAAATTTTTATTATAGCAATATGTTTCATCAAAACCACTTGTAGGTGAAACTGTGAGAAAAGTAATGCTCGAATAATAAAAACCTATATGTGCTTACATTTAATTATTATTTAATTTCTGCTGAATAAACGGGTTTGGCTGCGAATAATTTCTTGAGATATGAAAAGCTCCCTCAAACAAAAACCCAAAGCGGGTTCAACTACAATCTATTTTGATTTTACTCGTAAGACCATCAGGAAATTATGATTTAAAAATTTTTCTGCGAAGTCAATGAGTAACTTACACAAGTTTACCATTGGTTTTCATTACACTTATGAATCGATTCAATCTGAAATATTGCTTCAAAAGATTTGATCGTTATATCAGTGAGGATTACTTCCTTTTGTTTGCACATTTGGAGAAATCTACAATTTTTGATACTGAAAATACAAGCTATGTGTTGAAAATTTGCATTAAAGGCTTCATGTAAAAAGCGATCGTTAATTTTTGAAGTGAAACATCTATTAAGTGTGCATTTCCGATCTGTTTTGTTTCTCACGACGTTAACTGAATCTACATTTAATGTTTAATCAAAATCAATTAGCAACATAAAAAGCTGATTACTTTTTTAATAAATTTTTCGAGTTTTTTTCGAGTACAATACAAATGATACACAATTTCAGACAGAACTTTCAGGTTCACATCCCAAGTAATTGCTTATTCTTCCCCATGCACTCCGCTAGATATACGATTGGAAATGTATCTTTTTACCTACAAAGAAATTTGAAGTCTCACAAATACAACATATTTCACCACTTGCCCATAGATTTATTTAACAATCGTAAATATCATAAACATTGCAGATCTTATGCTTTGGATTTCATCCAAGGAACAAACGCTGCAACATCAGTGTACACTCCAGGATAATCGGCTTGAGCGCAGCCCCAGCCCCAGGACACAACTCCGATCTGGGTCATTCCAACGTTCAATGGACCACCTGAGTCTCCCTGGCAAGCGTCCTTGCCGCCTCCCGATACTCCTGCACATATCATGCCGTCCAAGATGTCGTAGCCAGTGGTGCTGTAGGCACGGGTACAGTCCTTGAAATCCACCACCTCAACCCTGACCGCGCGCAGATTCACCGGAATAGTGCTGGCGCCCTCCGACTCAGTGCCCCAACCACTCACGACCGCTTGACTTCCTGCTGAAGGAGTCGCCGCCGGGAGCACAATAGGCTGGATCGTGTCGGAGTACACAAAGTCGCCATCGAGGAACACCAAGGCGATGTCGGCCCTCGCGGTTTGAGGTGAATATTGCTCGTGAACGACGACCTTGGTCACGTACAGCGACTCGCCCCCTGAGTTGCGCTGACTCGAGCCGGCTACAAAGCGCAAGAAGAGGGTGGTTGCACCGTGCACGCAGTGGGCTGCAGTCAACGCGATATTGTTCTTGTAGATCGAGGCTCCACAGCGGTGGCTGCCCAGATATCGGATGGACAGCTGATAAGGGTACTTGTCGATGGTGGTTTCCTCACCGCCGACGATCCTGCCGTCAGGCATAGGAATCGGACCCCGCGGGATCTTTGCGGCGAGGGCGCAAGTAAAGAATACAACGAGTAACAGTAAGCGGAACATGTTGACTTGTGTTTTCATCTCGTGGAAATTTCCTTTTATATGAAATGCCTGCTCTTTAGTAGAAAATGAATCTTCGCGTCATAATTGATAAGCGCAGAACAATCTGGCGTACGTATTTAATTTATGAGTGGATTAATTCAGATTTTAATCACCTTTTAATCAGATCGCTAAGGTATTGCTAGCATAATAAAAGATTTAATTTGATATTAATCGACTGGGAAATTTATGGTTGTTCGTTGATTTATAACTTCAAATTCTTTTCAGAATTCAGCTGCTGTTCCTAGTAATAATGTCCTCTCATAATTGAAAAATCGGTTTCACAAATTTCTTTGGAACAAATATCACCGGGTGATTCTTTTTTGCAAGATCATTAGATTATTTTGAATACTCCGCGACACCTTGGAACAAGAAGAAAGCAATACATATATGATAATACGTAGAACTTTATATGCTCAAATGGCCGTGAATAAAAGTTCAACGTATAAAATTGGAAACATTTCTTGCCTGATGTTGACATTTATGTCAATTGTTTGTAAGTTACTCATACAACAATAATGCTATGAGATGTCAATAAGAAAAAAAATCAATTCTTCTTCTCTTGCTAGAATTCTTCTTCCTTTTCTCTTGTTAGAATTGACAGCGATGGCAAGAAAATCATAGTGGCAGAGGAAAGTGTTTTACTTTATATATATATATATATATATATATATATAAAGTGTTTCGGAGTTGATGGCATTAAATGAAACCACGGAATCCTTGAAGTCTTTTGAGCAAAAAATCGTATGGGAGGGGGGTGGTAAATCGGAAGGGGTTTCGAGATATAAGGGGGGGGAGTAACCACGCTCCTCACCCACGACCTGGCACGTGTAAATCGTCATAACTATTTTATTTTTATGTGTACACTTTTGAAAAAGAATGCGTTTGATAGCCTGTCAATGCATCTTTTTAGAAATGTATTAACAAGTGCTCCCAATTCTGCCAGTTTTACACGAACAAATGAGAAACTTAAAACAACCGGAAAAAAATTGCTAATTTTGACTTTCGCGACCGTGTTAAATGCTAAAGTGATGTCCTTACCTATAAAAATGAGTATCCTGACAGAAAACCTTACTTTCTGCTTGAATAGTTCCGCAGAAAAAGGTTGCCAATTATCCTTTGTTTCCTTCGAAAAATAGAAAACTAAAATTTTGTGAAATTTTGCTGACTTACTTTATTATGGAAAATAATAACTAAAGATCTAAAGTAACAATTTATTTTGAACTAATGATTAAACAGCAGTATAACTGTATTGCTTGTGATCACATCAACTGTTCAAAGTGTCTTCCTTCCACAGAAATGCAAAGAAGAGCTCTTTTCTTAATTTCTGTGACTACATCGAAATGCATGAGTTCCTATCTTTTTTTCACTAGCAGCCTCAATTCTTAAATTTAATTCTTGAACTGATGACACAGGTGTCTTGTAAACTTCTTGCTTCATTGCAACCCACACATAAAAATCAAGGATAGTTAGATCTGGAGACCGGGGTAGCCAGCTAATTGGACCATTTCGACCTATCCACCTTCCTGGATAGTTTGAGGCAAGCCAATGGGTGATTTCTTGGCCAGTATGGCTTGGAGCACCATAGTGTTGGTAATATATCCTGTTCAAATTGATTATTGGTGTATCTTCCAGTAAAGCTTGCAGCTCTTTATCCAAAAAATTTAGATATCCGGCAGAATTCAGCCTATCCGGCAAACGGAATGGCCCAACTATCCTACGCCCCAGGACGCCTGCCCACTATTTCTGCTAAGACTACGCTATGTAGAGGTGACCCTGGTTACTCTGGGATTGATAATAGTCCATAGATGGCTGTTGTGTAAATAGTTGACACCATCCCTTGAAAAATGTGACTCACCGGTCCATAAAATGTTACTAATGAAGTTGGAGTCCGCTCGATCCTGTTCGTTAAGCCACTCACAAAACTCAACCCTTTTCACGTAATCCTCGGGAAATAACTCTTGCACGGGTTGAAAATGGCAAGGGGGCATCCTTCCCTTGCTTAAAACTCTCCAAATTGTGGTCCACGATAAGCCCAGCCGCAAAGCTAGCTTGCGAGCTGATACGTCTGGTTCGTTGCGTACTATGGATAGTATGTGCTCCTCCTGATTGGCGTCCCTGAAAGTTCCTGGTCGGTTGTCCAAACAATGCAGTTGGAAACTTACAAACTCCCTATTTAGTCTTATGATGCTTCTGGTATCCGGTAATCGTCGGCTCGGATACCTCGTTTGATATTCCTCCTGTGCACATGCCACATTGCCATCGCAAAACCCGTAAATGTAATGCATGTCAGCATATTCCTCGTTGGTAAAGTTAGCCATGATTGTATATGTTAAGACATAATCACTCCTTGATTCTTTTCAATTGAAGATTCGACTAAGTTATGTAGCATTTCGATACAACATTTATACCCCTTTGTATTATCAGGTGCTGATTATTGACCATTAACTTTATGTCATCCTTAAAACGTCGGATTTTAATTATCTCAGCCTAAAAACCGTTCAATACTAAAGCAGATCCAACGAATAGCATGAAGAAAACCAATCACTCAAAAATCTTTCCACTGTGGGATTATGCCAGGTAGATAATAAAATTTTATGACTTTTGGCTAATTCCGAGGGATCACACAAATTATGAGTTTTCTATTTTTCGAAGGAAACAAAGGATAACTGGCAACCTTTTTCTTCGGAAGTATTCAAGCAAAAAGTAAGGTTTTCTGTCAGGGTAATCATTTTTATAGGTTAGGACATCACTTTAGCATTTAACACGGTCGCGAAAGTCAAAATTAGCAATTTTTTCCGGTTGTTTTAAGTTTCTCATTTGTTCGTGTAAAACTGGCAGCATTGGAAGCACTTGTTAATACATTTCTAAAAAGATGCATTGACAGGCTATCAAACGCATCCTTTTTCAAAAGTGTACACATAAAAATAAAATAGTTATGACGATTTACACGTGCCAGGTCGTGGGTGAGGAGCGTGGTTACTCCCCCCCTTATATCTCGAAACCCCTTCCGATTTACCACCCCCCTCCCATACGATTTTTTGCTCAAAAGACTTCAAGGATATATATATATACATATTTAATATATATATATAAGACCTCAGATCATGTTTGCTGCATTTGGTGGTTAACGATCCAGCGGATTCACCTAAGTCGGTCCGTTTTTAATCGTGCAAATAGTAGTGTGATGATTTTCGAGTTTATCAGCTACTATTTTTTTGCGTTCAGTCCCTCTTATTGGCCACACCGTTGTACATCGGTGGACACTACAGCATTTATGTATGTGAGAGCGAGTAAATTTTGTCGCTGGCAAAGAAGTTTGCCATTGGACGTAATCCAGGTCCTGCCGTTGAGTGAATAGCTGGAACACTAAAAACCTTGCATTTTACTTATCTAACTAATCAAATGATAGTACATCTAACTCATATTTATATTACACAATAAAGTTTACCTAAATAAATTTAATCCATATTTATATAATCCAATGTCCTAACCTAACTAGATTCAATTTTATTAATGACCGGACTTGTGTGAAGTGTATACAATTTTCTACCACAACGTTTGCCTACACGGTGGTCAAAGGTGTTCAGGAGCAGAGCAGTTCCGCGATTCACCTTGAACAATTCACGCTAGAAGAAGTTTTTTTTTCAAAAAAAATTGTATCAGCCACGCTGCGTTGCGAATGTAACAATGTATAAGTATGAATAATACTTAAATAAAAATATAGCCCTGAATTTTGTGGTTGCTCCGCTTGTTTTATAAATTACATCTTTGGTCGTTTTTGACCTTTTTCTAACTTCAAAGTGGAACAAAAGCTAAGTAAGTTACATGAGCGACAACATACCATATCAGATACGATAATTTTGCATGAAACCTTTTCACACCCATCATATGTTGATACCATGAGAAACAATGCAATAGTCAATACAATACATCAAGTACAGTTTTGCACGTCGATTTTTAACGTCGTTACCTGACTAGGCGGTCTTAACACCACGGATTTCTCAGGCCGAGGGTAACGATAAGCTTGCACTAAAGCCTCCCTAAACGTACTAGTCAGTTACCCATAACAAGTATGTGTACTGCCGTTCCGAGTATGAGTGCCAATCTTATACAGAGTTTGCATGAACTCCTTTATTATCCCTGGTACAGATTCGGATCTATTAGCACCCTTGCCGCTGTTTGGAAAGTGGCAAACCTGTTGATAATGCAACAGCACGCGAATGCACCACAATACAGGAAGAGTGTCGTATAGCTACCCGTTCAAACAGCATCAGAAATGACTGTACTCGATTTGGATGTCAAACTGCCACCAACAGGTTCCTCACCGATACCAGCAGGGCACAAGTCTTTTTGACCCCGGCTCCTTTGGAAACAGTATACCCCTGCTATGGTTTCGAGAAAGTGCAAGCACAACCAATCGATCGCCGTAGTTTAGGGCTATCATCCTTTAAATCAATATATGATAGTATCTATTTATCGTCATCCCTTTACCATCCTGGCGTCTCGAACACAGTTTTTTGAAGATTTAAAATTGTATCTTACATACGAGGTTTGTTCAAAAAGTAAGGTGACTTTGTATTTTTAGGAAAAAATATTTATTTATTCGTCAATATCTATGCTGTCCCCTTCAAAGTATTGTAATCCACCTCAGATACAATACACTTGTGCGAACGCTTTTTCCAATCCTCGAAGTACTTCTCATAAGCACTTTTCGGTATAACCTTGGGCTCTTCCAGCGATGCAGTCTTTATCTCCTCAATCGTTGCAAATCTCCGTCCTTTCATATGTAGGTCTCTTCAGTTTTGAGGACAAGAAAAAGTCACATGGTACTAAATCCGGTGAATATGGTGGCTTTGGCAGGCTTGTGATGTCGTTTTTGATCAAAAAATCTCTTACAAGCAAAGATGAGTGAGCAGGGGCATTATCGTGATGCAAAAGCCATGAATTATTAACTTCCCAGTATATGGGAAGTTCTTGTGATCGCCTCGAAAATCGAAATTGAAATTTTCAACTTTTCTTTACGTTTTGAGGTCTATATAGTATATATAAAGTGTTTTTAGAAAGGTAGATGTATGTGTGTGTGTGTACGTACGTACATACGTCTGAACGTTCGTGGACACTTTTTTCTACGAACATAGCTCACGTAAACAAAGTCCGAACGACTTCGTTGAGGTGTCAATCGAAGCGTCTTTGCAATCTTAAGAGCTGATTAGTTTTTGGGAAACTTCGGTCGGGGGGGTTGCTGTTTTGACCGTTTGAAGGTCATTTCTGTCATGCGTTATATCTCGCGAACCAAACGTACGATTTCCTCAAACAAGATGTCAATCGACGCGTATTAACATTTATGTAATTCTATTAAATTTTTAAAAAAAATCTTGGAGCCGTTAATTTTTTAAAAAAAAGTGCAAAAAATTGTGGTTTTTTTCAAAAGCAATGAATTTTTAACCATAATGTCAAGTCCAAGTAATCAATGTTTATACAATTTATATACTCCAAACAGTTTCTATGAAAAAATCATCAAAATTTTTTCTCATGATTACAAAAAAATCAAATAAAAAATAAAAAATCATTAACAGGCATCATGATCTTCAAGGTCATTTCTGTCATGCGTTATATCTTGCGAACCAAACATAGAATTTGCATCGTTTAGGTGTCAATGGACGCGTTTTAATATTTTTGTAAATTTTTTGCATTTTTAAAAAACTCGTTCGAGCAATTTTTTAATTTAAGAAACAAAATTGCAAAAAAAATTGTTTTTTCCATAAACAATAAATTTTTAACCTGATTTGCGAAATGAAGTAATCAATGTTTATAAAATTTATATACTCCAAACAGTGTTTATAAAAAAATTATCAAAACTTTTTCTCATGATTACGTAAAAATTTAAATTAAAAATCAAAAATCATTAAAAGTCATCATGATTTTCAAGGTCATTTTTATCATTCACTATATCTCACGAACCAGATATAATATTTACATCATTAAGGTGTCAGTTGGCGTTAATTTTCTTTGTAAAGTTTTTAACATTATCAAAATTCGTTTCAGCCGTTTTTTTAATTTAATAGAAGAAAATGCGAAAAATTATAGTTTTTTCCATAAAAAATATTTTTTAACCTGATTTGCACAGCACAGTGATACCAGTTTATAAAATTTATACATTTTTATCAGTTTTTGAAGAGAAACTGGCAAAATTTTCTTACATGATTATGAAAAAACCTAAATTAAAAATAAAAAAATCATTCAAAGTTACCATGTAATAAGGGTTCATACGAATGCTATTACTTTATATCTATTATTCTAAAAAAAATGTTGTAAATTCATTCAAAGTTTTAAAATATTTGCATAATTTGATCAGATTTTTAATAGTTTTTATAGTCTTTTAATTAAAAAAACTGCTTAAATTTTGAAAACCAACAAAAATTTTCAAAACCAAAAAGGCCCCCACCGATTGATCCGCGTGAATATTCAATCTGTCCTCATCGACCAAAAACCTTACGTAATCCCGTATGAATACCTCTCATTGTTGCAATGTTGTTGATGTTTATGTATATATTACTGGGAAGTTGACCGTGTGGACCTCAAGGGTCGCAATTCGCTGCTTGTTTTTTTACAATTCCGGATGTTTTCTTCGTATTGCTTGTCGCAAGCGGCGCATAACTTCTCTGATAGTGTCGAATAACTTTTCCAAACCAATTTTCTTCACTGCGTGAACGTTTTCATTTTTTTTGACGTGCTTGGGCGTCCAGAGCCGTCATTGGCATCTTCCGGGCCCATTTGGAAGAGTTTGTACCACTTGTAAAGATTTCTTTTACTCAAAATGGTTTTACCGTATGCTACTGTCAACATTTCAAGTGTTTTGGAGCACCTAATTTCATTTTTACAACCAAATTTGATGCAAACTCTTTGATCCATTTTTTTCGATAGCAAAAAATCGCCGAACACACAAAACACTTCTAACCGTTATGCCTCTCACAAACAAGCTTAACAACTGTAAACATATGTTCGTGACGAGTGTACTAACTTAAAAAATAAAAAAAATAGATAATCGAATGTACGTTGCTCGCGAAATTAGAAAAGTAACCTTACTTTTTGAACACACCTCGTATTTCAATCATTTTAATTATTGATGCCTCTATTAAAATTAAATTTCGATAAGCGAAAACTTTTTACTATTCATATTATACACCAAATGTAATTTGCAAATGCAAGCCAAAGTAGGTTCCGTATCATATATAAAAATAATAATAATATGTATAAAAGTCTTAGTCATGAACAGAAATCATCTCTACTTGGTGACTTGTGTTATCGGTTCAAATGATGTTTGTTGATTAAAATGGAGTTACTAGTTTTGATAATATTTTTGGTGATGATTATGATTCTGTGGACGAATTTGTCATATCACATCGGAGTTCGACATAAATCAAAATGTTCAGTCGTTTTATACTGACTATCAGTTTGGTATAGTGACGTGAGATTAAAACATCCATTTTGTCAAAAGCAGCATCATTGGACTTTTTGAATAAATAACGTATCCAATTTCACAATTTAATTATGCTAATTCAAACTAAACGCTACAACTCGGTTACATATATGTACATCCAATACATAATTTCATTGTTTATACCAATACATCATTATTTATGCTTATGTATCATTCAATAGCAAATTACTGAGATTTAATTTTCTAGATGCAAGTTACAACCATGCTATTTTTTTCAACAAATCCATCAACCCCCCAAATCCCCCAATATATTTAATACCACATTCCCCCAATCCCCAATATAACTCTTAGTAACATTTTCAAAGACACCCCCTTTCTTTACGTAAGAAATTCATCGTACTCCCCTCAGATTTTTAAATATTTTAATCACAAACATACTCAAAACAGAGCTCATTTCCAGATATGGGTATACACAACGTGAGATTTTTATATGAATTGAATGAATTTGTATTTATGACTTAAGCTATATTATGGAAAAATGTTGTTGTTGCATATATGTGTGCATATATGTAAATACGATAAATTCTTGAGTATAGAATGTTAAATAACTGTTAATTATATATTTCAAATTATAGGTTTAATCATAAATTAATAAAATAGTTATTTTGTCTGATTCGTAAAGGCTCATACAATATAATGATCTTCGAGGATTTTAAAAGAATTTTTATGAGATCTGCAGCTCTTCAGCACATATATAGCATTTGGCACTGGTTGTTATCATCATTTGTCGTATAGTTTTTTTGAACCGGTAAACTTTTAATATTTATTTAATGATTTAAAGTTTGTTATCATTAAATTTATTGCAGCATAAACAATATCTTTCTGTTTGAATTGTGTACACAAAAGCGTCCTTAAAACAGACTAAAAACAATTGTGATGAGTTGTGTAATAATATTTGTGAAAAATTTCTGCCGTTTGAACAACAACAAAATACCACAAATTTTATTAAAAGAAACTTCCAAGCCTGCTTCCGATTTAATATTGATTTTAAACCTTGGACTTTAAACGTGTCCATATGTTTAGCAAATAAGATGCTGGTCCAACGATGAGAAGACATGAACGCTTTTCGGTATACATGATTGCTTTTTTCGGTGTTATTATCTTAAAGGTTTGGATTTAAACAATGCAAGTAAAGTTTTCTACCCGATCCTGAATTTAGCTAATCGTTAATCCAAAAAGAAAGCCAAATTCAAGCCACGGTTTAACTGTGGTTGCTACTTGTTCCTCTATAGTTATATGTTTCAACCTAAGACATTGGGTTTTGGAAAGAAGCTTCTGATATAAAGTAAATACTAAAAAGGTACTAGCTCCTGAACTCAGTTTCCTTCCAAAAAAAAGATTTCGTATCGCATTTTGTTATAGTCCGTCATCATGAAGACTTTCCATTGATTCGTCAAAATACAGCCGGATGAGAGTTTTCTTACGTATTTCCAATAAATAAGCTCCAGTGCCTATTTTTTTGTGTGTAAATGCACAAAAATACGAATTGATGCCATTCTTAGCAAATCCGACTATGAAAGATGATTGGAAAGCACATCAAAGATACAAATCATTTTAATTGGAGCAATTAGTTGGATCATAAATTTTTGTATCAATTAAGTGCCATTTACGAGCATCATACCGACTTCATGATAATTCATTACACTTGGCAGTATAAAAGATAATCTTTATTGTTGTTTCAAATCAATCGCACTATCTGGAGTAATCAAAGCTAATGTTTGAATTCATTTTATGTTGGAGAGCTCCCGATAAATTTTTAATTTCGTGGTAAGAAAAACTGAAGGACTTCAAAATATATATTTAAACATTTTGTTACCGGTTTCATTTTTTTGGCATATATACATGGCTTTACAGGGCCAAAAAACTGTGCAACAGAACCTCTTGAATCAGCATCTTTATGGAGTTGCAAAGATTTCAAGCTCGATAGATTTTCGCTAACTTTTCATCACGTTTGGGTGTACTTCTCTCCAATCAGATAGAAATAAATATAAATTTTGAACTGAAATTAAAGAATACATCATATTCTTTCAACGTAAGTTGCAAATAGGCACAATCTCGTTGTACTTGGTGAGAACTTTTTCTGCTAAACACTCATCCTGAACACAAATTTTTTTTATCCTATATATGCACAAGCAATGTTATTATTAACTTCCCAGTATATGGGAAGTTCTTGTAATCACCTCGAAAATCGAAATTGAAATTTTCAACATTTCTTTACGTTTTGAGGTCTATAGAGTATATATGAAGTGTTTTTAGAAAGGGAGATGTATGTGTGTGTGTGTGTGCCTGTGTGTACGTGCATACGTACGTACGTTCGTGGACACTTTTTTCTACGAGCATAACTCACGTAAACCAAGTCGTATCGACTTCGTTGAGGTCTCAATCGTAGCGTCTTTGCAATTTTAAGAGCTGATTAGTTTTTGGGATACTTCGGTCGTGGGGGTTTGTTGTTTTGCCCTTTTGAAGGTCATTTCTGTCATGGGTTATATCTCGCGAACCAAACATACGATTTGCATGGTTAAGGTGTCAATCGACGCGTATTAACATTTTTTGTGAATCTGTCAAATTTTTAAAAAAATCTTTATTGCCGTTTTTCAATTTAAGAAAAAAAAGTGCAAAAAATTAGGGTTTTTTTTTTAAAAACAAAAAATTTTTAACCTGATTTACGAAAGACAGTATTCAATTTTTATAAAATTCATATACTTCAAGCAGTGTTTGTAAAATCATCATCAAAACTTTTTCTCATGATAAAAAGAAACCATAAATAAAAAATAAAAAATTATTAACAGTCATCATGATCTTCAAGGTCATTTCTTCCATTCACTATATCTCACGAATCAGATATAACATTTGCATCATTAAGGTGTTAATCGACGTGTTTTAAAATCTCTTTGATTATTTCAACATTATAAAGATCCGTTCCAGCGTTTTTTTAATTTAATAGAAAAAAATGAGAAAACTTAGGGTTTTTTCATAAAAAATATTTTTTGAACCTGATTTGCACAACACAGTAATAAATGTTTATAAAATTTAAACATTGTTATCAGTTTTTGAAGAGAAACCAGCAAAACTTTTTGATGATTCTAAAAACAAAATTCAATTAACAATAAAAAATCATTCAAAGTTACCATATGAAAGGGGTTCTTCCGATTGATATTACCTTATATTTTTTATTCTAAAGACTTTGTTGTAAAGTCAATCAAAGTTTTAAAATGTTTGGATAATTTGAGCAGATTTTTAATAGTTTTTGCAGTCTTTTAATTTGAAAAAGCGGCTTAAATTTTGAAAACCATCAAAATTTCAATCAAATTTGCATTTGTGGTAATCAATCATCATCACCCATCCACCAAAAGCCTTACGTAATCAGTGGATGCTCCCGTAGATGATATGATTAATATTAACTCATTCCTGTTACTGCTATGAATACCTTTCATTATTATTATTTAAAGTAGTAGTATTTTCAAAATTATTATTGTGTTTAATATTGTTAATGTTTATCTAGATATTACTGGGAAGTTGACCGTGTGGACCTCAACGGTCACACTTCGCGGCTTGTTTCTCGCATTTTCAGCATGACCATAATGTTTAAGCCTAAGCAAATTACATCGTCTGTTTTATTATCGGTTTTCTAAGGAACGCATGCAGTAAATACGAAAAAGCAATATCAAACAAGCCACGAAGTGCATCACTTGAGGTTCCCACGGAAATATTCCCACTAATATCTACATGAATACCAAAAACAATAAACATAATAATTCTAATAAAAATGATTATACCTTGAATTATAACAAGGATAAGAACTTTTTGCAGTAAGTGGAATGACTTCATATTAATCGTTTGGGCTTTTGGTGGTCGGATTCAATTTTGCAAAGCCTTTTTACGTAACTTGTTATTTTCATATACATGCATGAAAGATAAAAGAGCGCTGGCAAAATTGTTTGTGAAATTGTGATTTTAGGGTTGGATTGAATGCAATTTTTGTTTTCACGCCGACATTTTGAATAGTTGCGCTCAAAATTTCGATGGGAGTTGCATAGACATTTAATGTAGTTACTACATCATATTGCATTAATTAGATGGATAATCATTTCTTATTTCGCAGTTGATTTCGAAAAAAACCATTGAATTTGCAGTAAATAATCGCTATTTTATTACAAATAACATAAATTTAAAATAAATAAATAATGGGCAAAAAGGTAATTTAAATTGTACCAACCCTTAAAAACTAAATTACTAAACCAATAAAAACTGCAGTTTTACATTTGATGAGAACTTTTTAAAGCATCTGATTTTAAAAGTATTGACAACCATCGTATTTGAACTATTTCACTATTTTACCTTAGATATACTTACAATTATTGCAAACAGTAAAAATTCGATGTCTGAGCACATGTAAAACATGCAAAATTTTACGCAAGATAGAGGAAGAAGTGACTGAAAAATTACGATCCCGTACAAAAGATGATTGCTAATTTTTTTTTAATTGGTTCTCCTCTATTAACTACACATATGCATTGTTTACTGTTTTTTTGTAAATACTTTTGAGAGCAAAAAAAGTGATGCTTTATTTGATGGGAACGTAAAATATCTGATTTCGAAAAGCAGTAATTGGTAGAAATGCAAATTTGAAAGACCATTTAAAAAAAATGATTAAGGTTTTCCAGGTTGTTTTTATTTAATAAGAAAACAGCAGCACTGAATTTATTGAAAATTCAAAGAAATCAAAGAAATCGTATACCGCATCGCCCGATGCCACGTCATCAGAGCTAGTGAAATTAGGTAATATTATTCTTATCAATCATTATCTATTAAATGTGTTAACAGTTTATCGTTTTTTACGAAGCACATATGATAAATTAAAACATCTGACCTTTTCAGGCAACTCTTGCCATAAATGTTAATTTGACTGAAAAAAATTAAAGTGCTTTTAAAATTTTAAGCAGCTTTTTCATTAACCCTAGATAGCTAATGTTCGTCAAAATGACGAATATCCAATAAATACCTTCTACTCCCGTTGCTATTGTTTTACTTACACACGTGCGGTTCCACGCCAATTCAGTGATCGTTAGACTGTGTCGCGTAGTGATCGTGCTTAGTCGGTAAGTAATTTTGTTTTTGAGATAGCCACTGCATACTCGTCATTTTGACGAATGATTAGCTTTTGTGTAACTTTTACACATGGAGTATGTTTGTGATTTTTTTCAGTTTTTACATTGATAGTGAATAATGACGGCGAAGTCGATGACAGTTGAAGTTCCATGTTTTGTTATGATGGGCCACTAACTCTCGTATCGTTCGAACCGAAGCCAAGTAAAATGGTATATTTGCTGTCTTCATGTGATGAAGAAGGAACAGTGAACCCATCATCAAAAAAACCAAGCATAATAGAATTTTACAATGCTACAAAAGGCGGCGTCGACACATTTGATCAGATGTGTTCAATCATGTCGTTAAACCCAAAGGAGAGCCCCGAAGTTCAAGGTCAAATACCTGGACCATCTGATTGTGGAAGTGCTCCGATATCTGAGAATGCTCCAACAAAGAAAAGAAAAAGCTGCAGTTTGTGTTCCTACAAAAAAAAACGCATGACAAATAATTACTGCAATAGTTACCAAATTCCCATTTGTGCGAACATGCAGTTGACTTTTGCCCAACTTGTGCTAAAAAAATCTAAGTGGTTTCATCGTTTTCGTCGATTTTAAGACTTCTTTTTTATATTAAGAAGAGATAGAAACAATTTTCTAGCTAATAATTGCTAATTTAGTTATTTTAAGTTCAAGTTCCTTATATTTTCCAAAGAAACATGTACGAGTTATGATTTGTAATTTAGTAATGAAAACTTAACCTTGGGATGTAGGGTAGATCGCCTCCTCGTGGTGCATCCTGGGTAACGCTAAATGATCTACCACGGCACGACTTTCGATTGTTTTCTTGGACAACTCTCTCGTCTTAACGACTATATCTGATGCTTTGGGCTGGTAGCAGTGGTATTCTGTCACCTGAGTACGCAAGAGTGACATCTTGCGGAAATGGCTTTCAGGCTAATGCCAATGCTGCCTCCGTCCCGGTAAAACCCTGGCAGGCCTCACGGTACGTTCAAAACTCGTCGCCACTAGTCTGGCCGTGTAGGTTCAGTTGAGTTTGGACTCCTGATTAGTCCCCGGCCCGGCTCTGAGCACATCTCCTCATAAGGGAATGTGCCAACCCTCGCATGGCCTCCCTGCTTCGGCATAGATAACCATGGGGTCTCAGGGGAACTGCACAACGAGTGGAGATAGCGGCTGTGAGGGGGGACCCAAATCGCAATGAATTTAAACTCAAAAACTCAAAAGGAAGATCCACTCGGCCCGGAAGGGAAGTGGACGAAGGTGACGCGTCCTTCTAGTGGGAAGAAGACCGCGGTACTCAGCCAACCCCCTACTTCTTCGAGGGATGCATGCACCAAGGCAGCTATGCCAGGGACAAGCACCTCCTCAGTCAAGCCTACTGGCGCTAGCGGTAACACCAAGGTAACGGCGAACAAGCTGGCCCGCACTGTTTCCGGAGCGCCCTCCAACACCGCTTCCACTTCAGGTGTTAAGAAGCAACAAAACCCCTCGGTTACGGCTTACAGAGACAGAAGGTCCGCCTTCAAAGTCCTGAAAAGGCTGAAAGATTTACCTCCGGATGGTCTTTCCCAGAAGGATAAAATCTCCCTGAAATGGGCAACCACCACGGTAGAGGCTTACAAAGCCTCTATTCCGAAGAAAGAGGCAACTCATAAAAGATGCAGATCTAATGAGTCTGCCCCAATTCAACCGAGCGTTCAACTGCCGGTTAGTAAAAGACCAAAACTGGTCTCACCCAATCCTGTTAAGGGCAGGAGTTTTAGTGAAGCTGCCAAGGAAAGCCTGGTATGGGCTGTTATCGACAGAAGCAGTAGCGATGGCACCATCTCACCGTCAAACTGGAAGATGGTGGAAATCGCGCTTCTCCGGGTGTACAAGCCCATACTTGAGGCAAATCCTGGCCCTCCACCAAGCTGTCGTGATGCTGGCTGGTACCAGGGTCACGTTAAGTTTATAGCCTGTACAGATCAACGTTCAGCGGATCTTTACAAGCAGGCTATAGGTAGAGTGGGAGAAATCTGGCCTGGAGCAAAGCTGGACGCTGTCTCCAGGGAAGATATCCCGAATAGGCCTCGGTCCAGGGCGTGGATACCAGCGGAGCCATCCACACCGGAGGAAATTGTTGAGCTAATCAAGCTCAGCAATGCTGACCTCCCGGTGGAAAACTGGAAGGTAGCTAAGGTTAGCGAGCCCAGCAATGGACAGCGAGAGGCTCTAATAATCTTGAACGAGGAGTCGCTAGCTCCATTGGAGTCGAAGTGCGGGGTGATTAGCTACGGTTTCTCGGCTATCACCCTGCGAGTATATCGCAAGGACCGTACTGGGAAGGCAGTACGGGAACCGAGCAAGGAGAGTGGAAGCGAGGGAACTGTGGAAGCATCAGTAGACCCGAACGTGGACCTCTCTGAGTCAGATATTCTCTCCGATGACGGAAGAAGCACCACCTCCACTGCGGGGTTGGCTGGGGACCTTCTCAGATCCCTCGACCTGGTCGAGGAGGAGGAGATGTCCTTATCTGACGAGGAGGCGGATAAAACATTGTGTCGCGATGCTGAGGTTTCTGCAGATTAACCTCCAGCACTCTAAGGCAGCATCCGCCGCACTGCTCCTCCACCTGGCCCAAAAAGGAGAGGAGCTAATACTGGCCCAGGAACCTTGGGTTGTTGGAAACCGGGTTTGCGGGCTCAACTTGAAAGGATATAACACAGTATCCTTCAACACAGCAGGTAAACCGAGAGCTTGCATAATTGTAAAGGAAGGCTTGAAGTTTTTAACCTTGTATAATTTCAGTGACCAGGACACCGTTGCGATAGCAGTGGAAAGACAGTCCAAACCCTTGTGCTGTCTCCTGCTACATGGCGCATGATGTTCTGCCACCTCCAACTAGCCTGCAGAGGATTACAAGGGAAGCCACTGCAAGAGGCATCCCTTTAATAGTCGGAGCGGACGCCAATGCTCATCATCGCATCTGGGGTAGCACCGACACGAATAAACGGGGTGAGTCACTATTTGAATTCATTTTATTGCATGACTTAGCCCTAGCTAACAAAGGTGAGGATCCTACCTTCATTACGGCAAGCCGTAGAGAGGTTCTGGATATCACTCTGACGAACGAGCACTTGAACCAAGCTATCAAGGGATGGCACGTATCACAAGAGTGCTCGTTCTCCGATCACCTATACATAAAGTTCGATCTGGCATCTGACCCTCCGACAAATCCAACCTTCATTAGCAAAAGGAGGATGGATTGGGTCAAATACCAATCGGTATTTGAGTCCGCGCTAGAAGGCGGACCTCCAGAGATTGCAGACACACCCGGTCTTGAGAAAGCCGTTGGGACCCTTACATTGGCCTTCAATGACGCAGCAAGGTCTGCATGTAGTCCAACGAAACCTAGAGGGAAGTACAAGCCCCCATGGTGGAATAGTGACATTGCGGAGCTGCGGAAGGAATGTAGGAAGTCCTTCAACCGAGCTAAAGAAACTAATGACTGGTCTTCTTATAAAACAAAACTGAAGGAGTTCAAATCCTCTATCAGAAAGGCTAAACGCACCTCTTGGAGAAGCTTCTGTGCAGAAATAGAACACTCCAAAGATGTCAGTCGCCTGCGTAAAGTCATGACGAGCTCCCCCTCATTTCTAGGGTCCGTTAAGGACGCAAATGGAGTCTGGACGAAATCCAGCTCCGAGACTCCGTCTGTTCTCGTGGATACGCACTTCCCGGGCAGTGATGATGTGGCTGATAAAGCGGATCCACACACGCTCTCGGATTGCATGCCAACTACTGTGCCTGTAAATGACAGGCTCCTACGCTGGGCAATCAGCTCATTTCAACCCTTTAAATCCCCTGGCATGGATAACATCTCACCTATTGAGATCCAGCAGGGTATCAATATAGCACTGCCATGGCTGAACGCCATTTTCAAAGCATGTGTACGGATGGCTTACATTCCACAGCAGTGGAGAGAAGCAAAAATAGTTTTTATACCTAAAGCGGGTAAAACATCCCACTCCTCACCTAAGGATTACAGACCTATCAGTCTCACCTCCTTTCTGCTAAAAACTCTGGAGCGACTGATAGAAATCCATCTGAGAGCTATTCTGAAACCACTCTCTAATGCGCAGCACGCATACACAAAAGGGAGATCGGTTGAAACAGCTCTTCACTCGCTCACCAGCTATATCGAAAAATCGCTAAGCGTTAAGGAATACACGCAAGCAGTTTTTATAGACATCGAAGGGGCTTTCAACAATATCAGCCATAAGGCTATTGGCAAAGCACTCGGGGAAAGCAATGCCGATGACAACCTGATAGGGTTCATCGGTCAACTGCTTAGCAGCAGGAACATCAACTCCACGCTAGGAAACAGTACCTTACGAAGGAGGGTTTGCAGAGGCACACCACAAGGTGGGGTGCTATCACCCCTTCTATGGAACGTAGTGGTGGATGAACTCCTGTCAAAAATAGAAGCGACTGGCTGCAAAGTCGTAGCTTATGCCAACGATGTTGCAATAGCAATATCGGGAAAATTTGTTAACACCCTATCGGAAAGACTAAACTTTGCCCTAGGTATTCTTACCAAATGGAGCAAAGAGTGTGGTCTAAAGATCAACCCGCAAAAGACGGAATTTATGCTCTTCACAAGAAGGTATAAAATTCCACGATTTGTCCCACCTAAGCTTGAGGAGATAAGTCTCTACCTATCTCATCAGGTCAAATATTTAGGTCTAATTCTGGACTCTAAACTCGCATGGAAAGCGAACACAGCAGAAAGAGCACGCAAGGCTGCATGTGCAATCTACTGATGCAAACGAGCTATTGGGAAAAGGTGGGGATTAAAACCCAAAATTGTATCATGGCTCTATACGGCGATAGTGGAACCAATCCTTCTGTATGGCGCAGTTATTTGGTGGCCTGCTATGGCGAAAGCATCAAATGTAAACCTGCTGAACAAGGTCAGAAGGAGTGCGGCTATTGCAATCACCGGGGCTCTACGGACTACCCCGACAAAGGCATTATTTATGCTATTAAATTGGCTTCCGACAGAGCTACTTACGAGACAGCAGGCCAAGTGCACTGCTGTTCGATTAAAAGCTCTGCGACTATGGCATGAGGATAACTTTGGTCACTCCACAATACTACGGAGGGATGGGCCAAAGTCAGGGAAAGTGGACCTTGCATCTCCGATTCCCTGTTTTCACCATGGTTTCAGGACAGTCATCCCGAATAGGGAGGACTGGACCACAGAAAGAGATGGGATACAGGAATCGGTCGACATCTACACCGATGGATCAAAAATGGAGGGAAGAGTTGGCTGTGGCGTGTTCTCAGAACAGCTAGGCCTTAAACTATCCTTCCGATTACCAGACCACTGCAGCGTCTTTCAGGCAGAGGTCATTGCGATTTATAAGGCAGTTGACTGGCTGAGAAGTCAGAAAATTTCCACAAGAAATTTAAACATCTTCTCTGACAGTCAAGCTGCCATCCAATCATTATCCAGCGTGTATACTTCATCTAAAATTGCGATGGAATGCCGCTCACAACTGAACGTGTTGTCGCTTCACTGTGAAGTGATTCTTTGTTGGGTACCGGGGCATAGTGATATACCTGGAAACTGCGAAGCAGATGCCTTAGCGAGAGCTGGCACCGAGCTTCAGGAATATACACTTAACCCCGAAGTCGGCCAACCTCTAGCTTCCATAAAGCTAGGATTTAAGCAGCACTACGTGGAGGCTGCGAATAGGGCCTGGCTGCTCGAAGAAACTTGTAGCACAACCAGGCAAACTTGGCACGCACTGTGCTCCAAACGCACCAAGCGGCTCCTCAACATAAGCCGCGACACCCTGAGTTCCGTCGTTTCCGTACTAACGGGACACTGTTTGATCGGCAGACACGCAGAAAGACTGGGTGTCCCTTTCAATGATTTCTGCCAAAGTTGCACATCAGAGGAAGAGGAAGAAACCATTAAACACTTTCTGTGTGAATGTCCGGCGCTGTCCAGGAAGCGCATGCAAACCTTGGGCACACCCTTCCTAGACAACCTCACGGAAGCAGCCGATTTGGACATTGGCTGCATAGCCGGCTTTATTCGAGAATCTGGATGGTTCTCGTCATCCCGCAGGTTCTAGTGCCGCCCTTATATTCTGTGGTATCACAATGGGCCTCTCGTGGCCTAAGTGAGCTACCTTTGGATAAAAGGGGGCTGCCACTACAACCAACCAACCAACCAATGAAAACTTAAATAAATATTTTTTTTTTCAATTACTATCTTTCACATATACTCTATATTTCCTATTAATACAATAAACTTCTTCAAAATATCATAAAATTTTACTAAAAGGCACATTTAAAAATTGATCGTAAAAAAGTCGAATGGTTAGCTTATACGGTGTATTCAGGAACGTTAGCTAACTAGGGTTAAAATAGAAATCCCTTGTACAAAGATTATTGAAAATCTGCCCAAATCATCCAAAAGTTAAAAACCTTTGATTCACAGGAAAACAACACGATTTGAACAAGAGAAATCAGGTTATGTTATTATTTGTAATATGATTACTTGGCGACCATTTTTATTTCAATTTCTTTTGGAGTCACGAAACAGACTTTTATTCATTCTTTTTGACAAGAACTGTTTACAGTATTTGATTTTGATAAAAATTGATTGCTTGTTATGTATTTGCTTGATTTCAGGTGGAAACCTTATTTTTTAAACAGAATTCTGATTGTTTGCACTTTTTGTCAAATTAAGTCTCTATTACCCGCATAACACATCGGTACTCCTACGGAATCGAATCGGTATTTTCTATGTATGGGGCAGTTCAGTTTGCGGATTCTGTTACAGTATTCGTCTCATAAATAAATCAATCAAAATATTAAGTCAAAACGTAATCATTTTTTTTTCTTTTTAGTTATTTACTTGGTCTTTTCTGTATCTTCTGTTTGTACAACTTATCAAATCTATGTAGTTCGATTTAGACATATGTTAAATTTCAATTACCTTTTTGTATGACCTCAGCTGGAATTGAACGCGTAAGGCAGTTGTAAGACTAAAGTACCCCAATTTAGCTGATTACATAAACGGGAGTGGCATTCTAAGTAATGAGCACGAAAAACAAGTGGTGGATGTCGCAGAAGACGCAATTGAACGGAGTCCTGTATCATTCGTAGATAGGATCAGAAACTGGGCATGTCACGTGTCACTTAGTCATAGTGACATCAATAAGCTGCTGAAAATTCTCTCAGAAGAGTGTAATTTTCCTTTTATGAATGTCAGATCTATGCTAGAGACTCCAAAAAATACTGGAAAGCATTACATTGAAAACATAGACAATGGTCAATACACTCACTTTGAGATGAAGGACTCGTTGATCTGATGCATTGAAGCGAACATGCGCACAATTATAAAGAACGATATCACGCATTTTGAAATGTCATTCAACATTGACACCTTCTTCAAAAAGTAATGGTCACAGTTTTTGGATAATTGCCGGATGCGTCAACAATCTATTTAATTCAGTTTTCCCGATAGAAATATTCAAGGTCTCTGGTAAACCGAATAATTTTAATGTGGTGCTGGAAAGGTTCGTTGCTGATGTATTACGGCTCCTTAAAGTTGGAATTAACGTGCAATCAAAGTCGTACACTATTAAAATTCATTCATTCATTTGTGACGCTCCGGCGATGGCAGCTGTGAAGCAAGTAAAAACACATGGTGGTTACTTTTGTTGTGAAGGTCAAAGATTCATCACAGCTAGTGGAGAGACCAAATAGTATATCCAGAAGTAACAGCACCCTTGCAAAATGACAAAAGTTTCAGCAGCAGGTCAACTTTTGACGGAGATTCCGATGTTAGCCATCATAGAGATTTCCGTTTTATTTTGGGAACGCTACCGATTGATATGATCAAGCAATTTTCAATAGATAAAATGCATTTAGTTGATCAGGGTGTTTGCAAAAAGATTTAAACAGTTATGGAGCTCAGAGTTTGACCCACCGACTTCAGTACCGCTTGAATTCAGATGAATCTACGAATTTCAGTATTACATTTGCCTTCAATTTTGAGTACTGCTTAAGTTCCGGTGAAATCCAGAATTGCAGAATGGCAGTGATGCAGACATTCAATACCGCTTCAGTTTTGATTAAGTTATGAATAACGGTAACAAATTATTTTGAGTTTTCAGTATCACCTAAGTTCTAGTTTTATAATGAATATCAGTGTCGTATTGAGTAACTTAGTCGGGATTTATAATGGATTCGCAGTGCGTAATAAAATCGGATTTTCAGTACTGATCATTCAGTACTTTAAAATTCTATACGGGTATATCCATTGTCAATGTGATAGAGTCAGACAAATACTAATACGCGTATCATTAAGACGAAATATCCAATATTTAATTTACGAGACATAGTGCATGTAAATGGGTGTGACAAAACCAAAAAACCACCCGATCGAAGATTTCCAAATTCTAGTCGGCTCGTGACATTGCAAAAATGCTTCAGTTGATACCTGGTTTTTTTGTACTCTCCCTGGGTATTTCTGTCACGCACTATATTTCGCGAACCAAACATTTGCATCGTTGGAATGTCAATCGAAGCGTATTAACTTTAATTAATCTATCCAATTTTGAAAAAAAAAGTCTTGGAGCGTTTTTTTTTAATTTAATATAAGAAAGGTCGAACAGTTTATTAAAACAAATTTTCAATCTCATTTGCACAACATATCATGCTTATAAATATGCTTTTAAAATTAAGATACTCCAAATAGTTCTTTTAAAAAATTAAAAAAAAAAAAAAATTTTTAGTCACTATTAAAATAAGGTTTAATAATATCTGATGTCTTTTCTGCTAAAGTATTTCAGTTATGTCAATTAAAGCGTATTAATATTTGCTAACTTCGATCAGATTTTCAATAATTTTCACACATTTTCAGAACCGTTTTTATATTTCAATGAGAAAACTGCTTAAGGTGTAGTTCAGTGTTGAGACAGAAAAAATGGATGCTTTTTCAAATTGATATAGAAAAAAACGACAAAAGGTATTGACTTGAAACTTTGTATATTTGTGTACTAGCATTTTACAAAAATTATACTTATTGAAGAGAACTACGATGGTTGAATTTTGCATGTTTTCTTTTAGAAAAAAGTGCTCTGCTTGGCTCTAAATTTAGGTCCGTTCTGTCGTTAAATAGCGAATAAGTATCTGTGGAAAATTTGATGTAAATCGGTCTAGTAGTTATTTTGCAGTTTTACGAAACGTAGCGAAAAGTGCGATTAGAGAAAAACGCGTTTAAAGTTTTTACAACAGAAATTCTTGTGAGTAGTCGAAATCAATCAATCTGCAAATCTTGGATGATGGTAAATGCCTTTCTTCTACGCAAAATTCTGTCTTTTTGTTAATTTAGCCTTGTTTTGCAATATGGCTTTCTTTGGAAGCGTCGGTGCATCTTTTCTCTGCGTTGTACAAACCTCACGCGATCATACGCCGATGTGAATCCCAAACCCTTTTTCCAACATTGACGCCCATAACATACATAATTTGAACATATTTTTCTCTGATTGATGGAACACTTCAATTACGCCATCTACATCCGTTTTTCCCGCACTACCAGCATGATTTTCACGACACTCGTCTTAATGCTCCGCCAGCCAAGCTTCATATTCTACAGTGTTCCTTTCTTTGATGCCCAATAGTTGCAAGCTTTAGATACTGTGCTTTTAATCGCCAAATCGATAACTTCACCAGTATATTTTCGATCAAAGAAATTACACCGAGGAGGGAAGCAAAGCCGCGCTTGTCCCATGTCCCGTCTCCCGACACTGAAAGATGGTTACGAAAATTTCCTTGCTCTTCATTCATATTTTTTTCGTCTTCAACGGCTTTTTGTATGCAAGAAATGTAGATATTTTTCACTACAAAGTGAACATTGTCTACTAAGTCACAATATAATTGGCGATGGAAATTCAGACCAAAATCCACATTTATTCCGTGCCGACCAAGGCCCAAAAAACGAAAATAAAAGCTATGCGCCTATTTATTTCATAGGCGCCACTTTTTTGTATCTATTAGGAGACAAGAATTCACTTCCGAATATGTAGAGCACTTGAATTGAATTTGAATCCGATGCCTCGTGGTGAACTTTCTTTTGAATTGTATGTCGCCGTCGCAAGTTTTACATTTTAAAGTACTTTGTAGCGCACCGAATACGAGAGCAAAGTTAAGAATACAATAAGACGATACTGTATCTATGCTCATTTAATTCGATGTACTATTGTCTAATTTATTAGCAAAAGTACTTTTTAAATTAGAAAATTCAGAATCGCTATACTGATTAGTAGAGAATTTTTCCTTTTTTTCGCTCACGAGAAATACCTTTTTTTCATGCTAGAGAACATTTTAAACACGATCTGTAATATTTTCACAGTGAAAGTCGAATGTATACAACGGAACAAGGTATACGAACAATCTATGATGAAATTTTTAACTTCCCAGTATATGGGAAGTTCTTGTAATCGCCTCGAAAATCGAAATTGAAATTTTCAACTTTTCTTTACGTTTTGAGGTCTATACAGTATATATAAAGTGTTTTTAGAAAGGGAGATGTATGTGTGTGTGTGTATTGTGTACGTATGTACGTACGTACGTACGTTCGTGGACACTTTTTTCTACGAGCATAACTCACGTAAACAAAGTCGTATCGACTTCGTTGAGGAGTCAATCGAAGCGTCTTTGCAATCTTAAGAGCTGGTTAGTTTTTGGGATACTTCGGTCGGGGGGGTTTGTTGTTTTGCCCCTTTGAAAGTCATTTCTGTCATGCGTTATATCTCGCGAACTAAACATACGATTTGCATGGTTAACGTGTCAGTCGACGTGTATTAGCATTTGTGTGAATCTGTCAAATTTTGAAAAAATCGTTGGAGCCGTTTTTTAATTTAAGAAAAAAAAGTGCAAAAAATTAAGGTTTTTTTATAAACAATAAATTTTTAACCTGATTTACGGAAGACAGTATTCAATTTTTATAAAATTTATATACTTCAAACAGTGCTTCTAAAAACATCATCAAAACTTTTTCTCATGATAACAAAAAACATTAAATAAAAAATAAAAAATCATTAACATTCATCATGATCTTCAAGATCATTTCTTCCATTCACTATATCTCACGAACCAGATATAATGTTTGCATTATTAAGGTGTCAATCGATGTGTTTTACAATCTCTTTTTGGTTATTTTAACATTATAAAGATCCATTTCATCGTTTTTTTAATTTAATAGAAAAAAATGAGAAAACTTAGGGTTTTTTTCATAAAAAAATATTTTTTTAACCTGATTCGCTCCACACAGTAATAAATGTTTATAAAATTTATACATTCCTATCAGTTTTTGAAGAGAAACCAGCAAAACTTTTTTCATGATTCTGAAAAAAATTCAATTAAAAATAAAAAATCATTCAAAGTTACCATATGAAAGGGGTTCTTCCGATTGATATTACCTTATATTTTTTATTCTAAAGACTTTGTTGTAACATCAATCAAAGTTTTAAAATATTTAGATAATTTGAGCAGATTTTGATTAGTTTTTATAATCTTTTAATTCAAAAAATTGCTTAAATTTTGAAAACCATCAAAATTTCAATCAAATTTGCATTTGTGGTAATCAATCATCATCACCCATCCACCAAAAGCCTTGCGTAATCAATGGATGCTCCCGTAGATGATATGATTAATATTGACTCATTCCTGTTACTGCTATGAATACCTTTCATTATTATTATTTAAAGCACAGTAGCACCTCGATAACAAGACTCTCAAAGGGATCTTTCAAATAGATTTGTTATCAAGGTGCACTCCTAGCCGAGGGTTGTGTTATTAAGGTTGTGTAAACAATAAGTCGTGTTATCAAGGTCAGCCACTTTTTGAAACCCTGGTTTTGAATGAGCAATTTAGAATAAGCTTAATAACTCCAATATGACTAAATTATTCTTCAAACTACGTGAAGCTATAAAACGCGGAAACTATGGATTTAAAAGTTAAAAGTCGTGTTATAAAGGTTCAGATGCGCAGCTCAACGTGATACTGAGGTTTGAGTAGTCTTGTAAAGGTTTGTTTGCTTAGAGTGACGTATTATAGAGGTTGTTATAGCCAAAATCTGAATTAGGGGAAAAACTTGTTGTTGAGGTTTTCATTTAAATAATAGTCGTGTTATAGAGGTATATACTACATTAAATCCTATGATTATTTCACGGGGACCAGAAAAATGCACTTGTTACCAAGGATGGCTTGCTATCGAGGGTCGTAGTATCAAGGTTCTACTGTAGTATTATTTTCAAAATTATTATTGTGTTTAATATTTTTAATGTTTATCTAGATATTACTTGGAAGTTGACCGTGTGGACCTCAAGGGCCGCACTTCGCGGCTTGTTTTTTTTTGTTATATCCAAATAAATATACACAACTCATTTTACGACGCAGATGTTCGGCGCATCAAAGCCACTAACGAGTCGAAACAGTAGTGAGAAGAGGAGAACCGTAAAATCGCTGTATAATGAAAACGAGAATAGATATTGACTTGAAATTTTGTACAGGAATATTTCAATGTTATAGTTATCGAAAAAATATTGTTTTAAACACTAGACTATCCCTTGCCATGAAAATTTCAGATGCAACTGTTAAAAATCGTCATCACGCGACAAGATCTCTTCAGTTGGCATAAAAGCAAACACTGCAATAACACTGAAATTCCAATTTCGCCAACCTTTTTCGAGCGTTTTTTTGACTTCCAAGGATCGATATGAATATACAAAGTTACGTAGAAAAGACTTTGGAGCCTGTCCCCCCTCCGAGTGCTCAGAGTAAAAATTCAATCCGACAAACCTACAGACTCCACAATGGACGCTCCCTAAGATGATACGATTAATATTATCTCATTCCAATCACTGTTATGAGTACTTAGTATAGTAGAGCGTCGATTATCCGAACGTCGATCAACCGAACGACCGCTTATCCGAACTACTACCCCGCCCGACACGTGCGAGTTACGTTATCAACGCATCCACCTATTAACAGCATAATACTGCCACCCATTACATTACCAATGTCCCCTTTGGTTTCATCACCCTGTAATAAAGTAAATGAACTTTGTGTAAATTGGTCAGCACAAATTCCATAAATTAAAATTCTTTTTGCCATCTCACTAATAATTCGCAATCATTGTCCGGAATGCCGATAATTGCAACATAGGGCATACCATTTCAATGTAACACTTTTATTAATTGCAAATATTGCGAATCTAGCAATATGAATTTCTGCCGACCAATAACGTCAACAACATTTGCTAAATGTATGTCAAGTAATGGTGCGTAGGTAATAAGTTAGGTAGAATGTAAATTTACGATCTGTCTTGTCTTGTCTGGTATTTTATATCGGCACGTTTGAATAAAGAATTCAAAGTAACCAAAGCGTTTGAATTTTTTATTTTATTTTGAAAAGAATTCAAGAACCTACAAATCTCGCGTGCCCATCTCCTCCCGCACCCCGCACTCTCGCACTTGTCACGACTTGTCAGTTGTCATGTGTCTTTTCCAAATAGCCGCCGCTAGTCAATTAACTAAATTTTGCCGCGTGAAAGTAAACTCTCAATTGAAAATGCCTAAACGTAAACGTGTTGTCCTTTCTATGAAAGACAAATACGATATTAATAAACGGTTAGAGGAAGGTGAATATGCAACCAAGTTGTCCAATGAATACAAAGTTGTTTAAATACAAGACTGCATTTTTTTGTTGAATTCATTTTTGTCATTAAATATATAAATGTGTATGTAAATATTGTTTGAATTCACCTGTGGATAAATAAGTATGGCCGAATGAATACAGTTTGGTTATCCGAAAAAACCGAATTTTCGAATACCCATGTCCCCCAATTAGTTCGGATAACCGACGCTCTACAGTATTATTATTATTTAAAGTAGCGTTATTTTCATTATTGTTATTAGTTTAATATTTTGAATATTTAGGTAGATTGTAGTTGACCGTGTGGGCCTCAAAGGTCGTACCTTGCGGCATATTGTTTTCAGTATTAATACCAGGATTATCAATTTCATTCTGGTTTTTCCATATTTTCCATAAAATGTGAGATTCCACGCTCGACAGTTAACCTATGATTAACTTTGAAAAATTCTGCATGTCCTGCAATTCAAATAACATCTTTTGTTCACATTTCTTCAAGGAAAGTGTAAATGAAAAAAAGTTTAAAGATAGGCTAAGACTATCATAATGCGATTGTGATCAAACTATTCGATTAACTTTACGTTTTGACTCAATGGATTATTACACGGATTTCAAATGAATCTTTTTAGGGTACTATTGATCAACCACTACAATTAAAAGTGACACGCTTCCTTAAAGAGTTCTAGGAAGAATGCAAGAACAGTTTGAAATTCATCATTTTCTGCCTCTTTTTACTGTTTTGGGACAGTTTACGAGTCATAAATGTAAAAAATAGTAAAGAAGGAAAAACACAGTTCAATTTAGGTGGACTACAATTATAGTTTTAGTTGAGGTTATAGCAAAGGGGTAAATGAGAGGACACAATACAAATATATTCTAACTGCCATGACACCTTAATTTTAATTTCTCTTTGGTACTTCACGTGAACTGTAGAAAATTTTTATTTGAATTTAATAAATAAAGGCATAGATAATTGGCAAAGGTTGGAATATCTGCAGTCTCATATTAACCAAATTCCGTACATAATTCGATAATGCTATTTCTGAAGCAATTCGTGTAAGATATTCGTCAATTAAGATACTATCATTTTCGACTAGAAATGCCAAACGAATTCTGAGAGTCGTAAATCAAAATACAACCGTAAATTGTCCTGTCAATTAACGCCCAATTAAAGCATTTATTATTCTAGTGATACCTTAGCGATCTGTAGTAAAATCGATAAGCAGATGAATTAATCAGCTCATAAATTAAATACGCACGCCGGACTGTTCTGCGCTTATCAATTATGTCACAAAAATTATTTCTCTTTTAAAGACCAGGCATTTCATATAAAAGCAAATTTTCACGAGATGAAAACACAAGTCAACATGTTCCGCTCACTGTTACTCGTTGCATTCTTTACTTGCGCCCTCGCCGCAAAGATCCCGCGGGGTCCGATTCCCATGCCTGATGGCAGGATCGTCGGCGGTGAGGAAACCACCATCGATAAGTACCCTTATCAGCTGTCCATCCGATATCTGGGCAGCCACCGCTGTGGAGCCTCGATCTACAAGAGCAATATCGCGTTGACTGCAGCCCACTGCGTGCACGGTGCAACCACCCTCTTCTTGCGCTTTGTAGCCGGCTCGAGTCAGCGCAACTCAGGGGGCGAGTCGCTGTACGTGACCAAGGTCGTCGTGCACGAGCAATATTCACCTCAAACCGCGAGGGCCGACATCGCCTTGGTGTTCCTCGATGGCGACTTTGTGTACTCCGACACGATCCAGCCTATTGTGCTCCCGGCGGCGACTCCTTCAGCAGGAAGTCAAGCGGTCGTGAGTGGTTGGGGCACTGAGTCGGAGGGCGCCAGCACTATTCCGGTGAATCTGCGCGCGGTCAGGGTTGAGGTGGTGGATTTCAACGACTGTACCCGTGCCTACAGCACCACTGGCTACGACATCTTGGACGGCATGATATGTGCAGGAATATCGGGAGGCGGCAAGGACGCTTGCCAGGGAGACTCAGGTGGTCCATTGAACGTTGGAATGACCCAGATCGGAGTTGTGTCCTGGGGCTGGGGCTGCGCTCAAGCCGATTATCCTGGAGTGTACACCGATGTCGCTGCGTTTGTTCCTTGGATGAAATCCAAAGCATAGGATCTTGAATGTTTATGATATTTGCGGTTGTTAAATAAATCTATTGGCAAGTGACAAAATATGTTCTGTTTGTGAGAATTATTAAGATTTCTCAGCTTTAGCGAACTCTAATTGTACTCTGCGTGAAACCTCACAAGTCGCACAAAATGTTTGTCACCAGCTTATTTTAATTCTATAAGTTGAATTGAGTGAACATCATCAATGAAATTTTTGGTATTTCTACTGAACATTATTGAATTGAAATTGATTCTGCACAACCTCATTTCAATTTCGAACTTCACGTGAAATAGTTTCTGATTGCTGGTTTTATGCTCCAAAAAGACGATTTTCGACAAAATTTCGCTGCCGGAAATCATTTTAAATTCCTGGAAGTATTCATTAATAATTGCTTTTGCACATGAGCAATGAAGATAATCTATGTATGTTTGACATAAAACGCTTCTCTAAAAAAGTTATTTGCCAAGTATTTATTAATTCCCAAAACAGAAAAACTATCAATTAACTTTCTTGCAAATTCCATACTAAATT
This sequence comes from Oxycera nigricornis, assembly GCA_963942545.1. Taxonomy (NCBI): domain Eukaryota; kingdom Metazoa; phylum Arthropoda; class Insecta; order Diptera; family Stratiomyidae; genus Oxycera; species Oxycera nigricornis. The sequence continues at coordinate 43,874,744 of OZ012662.1, forward strand.
CGACCAAAAATAATTATAAATTCTATGATCTATGGGCTGTGTATTTAAAAGAAATCAACTGAGCGTGTTAAGTTGGGAACGTTAGTAAACAAGCCGCGAGGTGCGACCCTTGAAGTCCACACGGTCAACTTTCTAGTAATATCGACATTAATATTAAGAATACTAAACACAATAATAATTATGAAAATAATACTTCTTTATAAAATAATAATTAGCGCTACTCATAACAGTAATTGGAAAGAGTTAATATTAATCGTAACATCTACGGGAGCGTCCATAGAATACGTTGTGCTTTTGGTGGATGGGGGTGGATTGGTTTGATTGAATATTCACGCGGATCAATAGGTGGGGCCTTTTCTACGTTATTTGTTATTTTACAAAAATATACAAAATAGTGCTAGGAAAAATGGATGGAGTTTTTGTAATTACTCCCACTGAAGAGATTTTGTCACGTGGTGGCCATTTTGAATAGTTGTGTTCAAAATCGTCATGACTTGGGCACTGATTCAACTACAATGACTTTAAATTGAGATTAATCAGGTAATATCATTCTTATGAACACTTTTTACATGGTGACTTTGAATAATTTTTTATTTTATATTGATTTTTTTCTGTAATCGTGGAAAAAGATTTTGCTGGATTCTCTTAAAATCTGATAAGAATTTATAAATTTTATAAACATTTATCACTGTGTTGTGGAAATCAGGTATAAAAAAAATTTTTTTTTATGAAAAAACCCTGAAGTTTTGCATTTTTTTAAATTAAAAACGGCTCCAACGATTTTTTAAAAACTAAAAATTATCATGATAAGACGCGTCTATTGACATCTACGTGATGCAAATATTATACTTAGTTCGCAAGATATAGTAAATTACATGAATGACCTTGAAGGTCATGATGACCCAATGATTTTTTTATTTTGAATCTATTTTTTTCATAGTCATTAGCAAAAATTTTGCTGATTTGTTTTCAATAACTATTTGCGGTATATAAATTTTATAAACATTGATCACTGCGGTTTGCAAATCAGACGAAAAATTTATTGTTTATGAAAAAACCTTAATTTTTACCCTTTTTTAATAAATTAAAAACCGCTCCAACAATTTTTTTACAAATTTGACAAAATTACACCCATTATAAAACGCGTCGGCTGGCATCTCAATAATGGAAACCCCATGTTTGGTTCGTGAGATATACCGCATGACAGCAATGACCTAGAAAGGGTCAAAACAGCAAACCCCCCCGAACGCAGTTCCCCAAAAACTAATCAGCTCTTTAGATTGCAAAGACGCTTCGAGTGACACCTCAACAAAGTCGATACGACTTTGCTTACGTGGGTTATGCTCGTAGAAAAACTGTCCGCGAACGCACGTACGTACACACACATAGATACATACTTCTTTCTAAAAACACTTAAAATGTGTTGAAAATTTCAATTTTGATTTTCGAGGCGATTACGAGAACTTCCCATTTACTGGGAAGTTAATAAATCAAAATGTTTGAAAATTGTAAAATAACTCGATTTTTTTCTACTTTTCTCACTTCTAACTTTAGAGCGTTTCATTTCAGAGCAAAGTTGTGAGGAAATAAAAGTTGCAAAGTAAATTTTCTATAAAATTGTTCAAAAGTTTTAAAAAAGTTTACACTTGCCACAAAAAAGCAATATATATAATTATTATTTATGTAATTTTTTTACCACTTAGAATGCACAATAGATCACTAGAATTTATAATTATTTTTGGTCGAATTTAGTATGGAATTTGCAAGAAAGTTAATTGATAGTTTTTCTCTTTTGGGAATTAACAAATACTATGTCAAACATACATAGATTATCTTCATTGCTCATGTGCAAAAGCAATTATTAATGAATACTTCCAGGAATTTAAAATGATTTCCGGCAGCGAAATTTTGTCGAAAATCGTCTTTTTGGCGCATAAAACCAGCAATCAGAAACTATTTCACGTGAAGGTCGAAATTGAAATGAGGCTGTGCAGAATCAATTCCAATTCAATAATGTTCAGTAGAGATACCAAAAATTTCATTGATGATGTTCACTCAATTCAACTTATAGAATTAAAATAAGCTGGTGACAAACATTTTGTGCGACTTGTGAGGTTTCACGCAGAGTACAATTAGAGTTCGCTAAAGCTGAGAAATCTTAATAATTCTCACAAACAGAACATATTTTGTCACTTGCCAATAGATTTATTTAACAACCGCAAATATCATGAACATTCAAGATCCTATGCTTTGGATTTCATCCAAGGAACAAACGCAGCGACATCGGTGTACACTCCAGGATAATCGGCTTGAGCGCAGCCCCAGCCCCAGGACACAACTCCGATCTGGGTCATTCCAACGTTCAATGGACCACCTGAGTCTCCCTGGCAAGCGTCCTTGCCGCCTCCCGATACTCCTGCACATATCATGCCGTCCAAGATGTCGTAGCCAGTGGTGCTGTAGGCACGGGTACAGTCCTTGAAATCCACCACCTCAACCCTGACCGCGCGCAGATTCACCGGAATAGTGCTGGCGCCCTCCGACTCAGTGCCCCAACCACTCACGACCGCTTGACTTCCAGCTGAAGGAGTCGCCGCCGGGAGCACAATAGGCTGGATCGTGTCGGAGTACACAAAGTCGCCATCGAGGAACACCAAGGCGATGTCGGCCCTCGCGGTTTGCGGTGAATATTGCTCGTGCACGACGACCTTGGTCACGTACAGCGACTCGCCCCCTGAGTTGCGCTGACTCGAGCCGGCTACAAAGCGCAAGAAGAGGGTGGTTGCACCGTGCACGCAGTGGGCTGCAGTCAACGCGATATTGTTCTTGTAGATCGAGGCTCCACAGCGGTGGCTGCCCAGATATCGAATGGACAGCTGATAAGGGTACTTGTCGATGGTGGTTTCCTCACCGCCAACGATCCTGCCATCAGGCATGGGAATCGGACCCCGCGGGATCTTTGCGGCGAGGGCGCAAGTAAAGAATGCAACGAGTAACAGTAAGCGGAACATTTCGACTTATGGAGGATATTAGTTGTATACCGTATTTATATAGAAATTGTTTACAATCGCTGAGGAACCACGTTAAGAAATTGATTGGATTAAATCTTGCTGATCTGTCGTGAGCTTGATTTACAGTGCAGCCCATAAATAAATGAGATTGAAAGTCGATTTCACCTATCGAACTGAAATTTATTTCTCTTATCACCTAATAGCTTGTTAATTGCTTTTATTAACTGCGATAACCTTTTTTCGATAGTTCTAAACATGTCTAAAATTTGCGTATTATAAGATCAGAATTTCAATAATACATTTCAACAATGTTTTCTACGATATTATATACTGGTTTTTGATGAAAACCGTAAAGAGAATGTGCTAAAATACTTCAAATTTATATAAATTATAATTATATATTATCTTGCCAATTTTCATAGCGAAATAGAATTTCTGCAAGAAAAATAGCTAGTTTTGGATTTATTAACTTCACAGTATATGGGGAGTTCTTGCAATCGCTTCGAAAATCGAAGTTGAAATTTTCAACATATCTTTACGTTTTGAGGTCTTACGAGTATATTTCAAGTGTTTTTAGAAAGAAGTATGTATGTGTGTGTGTGTGTGTGTGTATGTACGTACGTTCGTGGACACTTTTTTCTACGACGATAACTCAAGTAAACAAGCCGTGCGGTGCGACCCATGAGGTCCACACGGGCAACTTCCCAGTAATATCTACATAGATATTAAAAATATTAAACACAATAATAGCTATGGAAATACTACTACTTCAAATAATAAAAATGTACCTCTCATAAAAGTTATTGGAATGACTTAATATTAATAGTAACATCTACGTGAGCGTCAATTGATTACGTATGGATTTTGGTGCGTTGGTTTGATTGATTATTCACGCGGATCAATCCGGGGGGGGGGGGTCAGGTTTCAAAGCAGTTTTTTCATTAAAGTTAAAACATGGTGCTGTGAAGACTATGGAAAATCTGCTCAAATTTGGCAAATATTATAAACTTTGATTGACTATACAACAATGTCTTTAGAATAAGAGTAAATCTATAATGATAATGATTCGAATGAACCGTTTTTACATGGTGACTTTGAATGAGTTTTTATTTTTAATTTTTTTTTAATCATGAGAAAAGTTTTCACTGGTTTCGCTACAAAATTTGATAAAAGTTTATAAATTCTATGAACAATTATTATAACGATGTGCAAATCAAGTTAAAAATGAATTTTTTTATGAAAAAACATATCTTTTCCAATTTTTTTTAATAAATTGGAAAAACCGCTTTAACGATTTTTTTAAAGTATAAAAACATCATCCAAATGTTAATACGCGTCGATTGACACCTTAATGATGGAAAGATTATATTTGGTTCTCGAGATATAATGAATGACGTAAATGACATTGAACGTTAAATGATTTTTTATTTTTTATTTAAATTTTTTCTTAATCATGAAAAAAACTTTTGCTGGTTTTTTCACAAAAATTATTTGGAGTATATAAATTATATAAACATTGATCACTCGGATTTGAAAATCAGGTTAAAAATTTTGTGTTTTTGAAAAAAACCTAATTTTTTGCACTTTTTTTGAAAAATTCAAAAATGGCTACAACGATATTTTTAAAAATTTATCAAACTCATAAAATTGTTAATACGCGTCGATTGACACCTTAACAATGAAAATCGCATGTTTAGTTCGTGAGTTATAGCGCGCAACATGGTTGACCTTCAAGGGGTGAAAACAGCAAACCCCCCCGACCAAAGTTTCCCAAAAACTAATCAGCTCTTAAGATTGCAAAGACGCTTCGATTGACACCTCAACGAAGTCTATACGACTTTGTTTACGTGAGTTATGTTCGTAGAAAAACTGCCCGCGAACGCACATACGTACGTACGTACGTACGTACATACACACACACACACATACATACTTCTTTCTAAAAACACTTTATATATACTCTATAGACCTCAAAACGTAAAGAAAACTTGAAAATTTCAATTTCGATTTTCGAGGCGATTACAAGAACTTCCCATATACTGGGAAGTTAAAAAACGTAGAAAAGGCTTTGTAACCTGTCCCCGCTCCGATTGATCCACGTGAATATTAAATCAAACCAATCCACGAAAATCTTTACGTTATCAATTGACGCTCGCGTAGATGTTACGATTAACATTAAGTCATTCCAATAATATTATGAGAGGTACATTTTTATTATTAAAAGTAGTATTATTTGCATAATTATTATTGTGTTTAATATTTTTAATATTTATGTAAATATTACTGGGAAGTTGTACGTGTGGACCTCAAGGGTCGCACCTCATGGCTTGTTTTGTTTTGACTTCTCTAAAGTCATTTCTGTCATGCGCTATTTCTCGCGAATCAAACATAAGTTTAACATCGTTACGATATCAATCGATGCGTATTAACATTTGTATGATTCTGTTAAATTTTGAAAAGAAAGAAGAAGAAATTAGTGAAGCCGTATTAAATTTAATAAAAAGTGCAATTTATCAGGGTTTTTATCAAAAGAACAATTGTATTTAACCCGACTTGCACAACAAGTAATCAATGCTTATCAAACTTATATACTCTAAATAACACTTGTGAAATATTTTTTTATGACCACAAAAAACCAAAATTAAAATAAAACACAATTAAAGGCCACTATGTGGAAGTTATCTACCCTATTTACTTAAAAATATTATTATTACCCGATGTCTCTTATTTTAAAGGCATTGTTGTTGTGTTAAAGTGTATTAATATTGGCATAATTTGATCAGATTTTCAATCATTTTCACAATGTAGTTTTTTAATTTTTTGAAAAACTGCTTAAAATATGACGTAGAACATATTTTCTTTCGATCACATTTGCATTTGCATTAATATTTACAACGAAGAAACGTACATAAGAATCTTATCACCTAATCTCACTTACTCTTACGACGTTGTTTCTAAAAAAAGTATCTTCTATACAATCAGTACTTTTGCCAATCTATGTTTTTCGACATCATATGTTTTAAATTCGCATCTAATAAAATATCATAGTTCTCTTTATACTTCCAAAATTCATTCACACAGCTACAATAAACTATCAATTTGTATAATGAATAAACAAGCGTCCATAAAATATACAAGGACTACTTGCCAAATATTTGGAGTTCATTTAATGTAAGGGTTCTTAAGAATTCAGCCAATCCTTCAACAATCTCAAGTAAAAATTTTCATGTTTTACATCCTTGAATAATTGCTGCGTACTCCATGTTGTTTTAAGATCAACTTCAAAATAAGAAATGATTATTAGTATTTGAAGATAAAACCGTGAATTAGTACCTTTGCAATACTTTTTAAAATCATATGCTTTAAAAAGCAAGTTTATTAATTTAGTTTTTAAGGGTTCGTACGATTTAAATTAGTTCTTTCTCCATCTTTTGTAATACATTTTATGTTTTACATACAATTAACCAGCGATTATTTACTGCATATTCAATGCTTGTTGATATCAATACCGCAAAATGTTTAAATAATACAGATTCAATGACTAAGTAAGTTTTGGGCGCACCTATTCAAAATAGCGATCATGCGACACGCGCTTTGTAGCCGGCCACTTCTCCGATTCATCCGCGTAAAGATTCAACTTGAAAGCTAGCTGCATCTTTAAATTTGAGTTTTTTGGGTCCTGACCCGAGAAACGTTAGCTAACTTGCTGCAAGTGAAGCACTAGAGCCAAATTGCTACAACTTTGTTATACATATCGGCGTGGGGAACTTTGCACGCGTGTTAGTTTAATAATTTGCATCGCACACATGTTATTCGCACAAACTTCAGTCGCGGCGTGTATACGTACACGAATCGCTGGCACATAATTGCGGCCCCACCACAATACATTTGCTTAATTCGTTGTGTACTTTCACTCGTTCTTTCGCGCGCGAGCTTAAAAACGAAAACCAGAGTGCTCTCTCTGAATGAAGGGTGTTTTTTGCATCTTTTATCTCATTTTTTGGATGTGTGCAGTGCTCGTGTTATATATTATTTATGCTTTGGTTTAAGACGAGTAATGAAAGAAACATTTAACATTTCTAACTAAATGTGGACAAAATCAAATTTTCAGGAGCCTTAGCAAGTGGTTGAATTAAACTACGGACATCTAATAAAGCATTTTTTCAGCTCGTTTTCTTTGGTCAATTAAAGATTTCACTGTATAATGGAAAACGAGTGTACTTCAATTGCCTGTCAAAATTTTGGTATTATTTTGAGAAAGAAATAATAAACTATCAAAATACTAACAAATCTGTCGCCACAAACTTAAGCAAATCAATTTGTATTTTTAAAACAAATAGTCATTAACAAAGAAATAATAAAAGTTTTAAAAGGCCTTATTAAAATAAACTTTATTAATCGGTAACTGCGCCCCCCAGAAACACAAATAAGATATAAGCCCTAATTCGGTTACGTATCTAGATAAAGTTATAAATCTATAACTGATTCAAATATTAATGTCTTAATTGAAAACTACGATTAGTTAAATAATAGGCTAGGACTCAATAAGTACGAATAGCTCAAGTGAAAACGATATAATAGCTGCATAGTATTTGCTCCACTTGAAATTGCGAAAAGTGAAAATGCATAAAAAAAAATCGCTTTTTCCCGCAAATAATATGTGACCACTAGCATAAGGAGAATGTTGAAAGTATTTTGGGTGTTACATTTATTTAACCAGAATTTTGCGAGCCTAGGCTAAATAAGAGCGTATGCCTTACTTGTATCAACTACCTCATTTGTTCAAGAAGTATTGGACTGCGGTCGGATGAAGCGTTTTCATTTTCGAAATGTAATACACACTTAATATGAAAGACATATCATAAGTTATTATAGTCGAATATAAGTTTGATCAAAATTTTACCATTTGACAGATACTTCGGCTATTGTAAGTCATTCTTATTTGCAATCACTCCACTGTATTGGAAATTATTACAAAATATGATAATAAAAAAAATAGCACTAAGAAGATTTATCTTACTATCCATTCAAGAGATAAAAAATGCAATGCAGCTTTTACCCTATGTTGCAGTTAGTTGCTACTTCTAAGAGTAGATTACGTGTAAATTTACAAAAGTTTAAACAATGTTTATCAATTTATTATATTTGAATTCAAGATAAAAATTCTACCGTTCGATAACGCCAAGCGAGCTTATATTTTGAAGCATTTGAACTTCAAAGCTTACGAATGCATAATATGGATTGAATACACGATACTAGTAGCTAAAGCTTTCCGCATTGACACTTTCCATAAGCTTCTGGAAAAATCTCACGATTCCAATCCACGTATTGCACGATCATAGAAAAATGATGAAATCTTCAGTCATAGAGGTTTTATCATAGAATATGATCCTATAATACCCTATATATAAAAAGATTTTATTCACTATCTTGTAGGGAAAAAAAATCAAAGTTTTTAGCGTCTTTTAGCAATTAGTAAGTCTTTTCGTCTAGCACGAGCGGCGCAGGGTAGGGGGCAGCGCGCCTAGCCCGCGATCATGAGGTCGTGTATTCGATTTCTAATCGGTGATGTACGTATTTTTGAAAAATATTGTTAATGTAATTAGTTTTAAGGTATATCAGCAAAGTGCAACTACAAATACATTTATTTTTGGAAATCAGCTGCTTATTCATTTAGATATGTATAAACAAGCCGCGAGGTGCGACCCTTGAGGTCCACACGGTCAACTTCCCAGTAATATCTACATAAACATCAACAACATTAAACACAATAATAATTTTGAAAATACTACTACGTTAAGTAATAACAATGAGAGGTATTCATAGCAGTAACAGGAATGAGTTAATATGAATCATATCGTCTACAAGAGGGTCCATTGATTACGTAAGGTTTTTGGTCGATGAGGACAGATTGAATATTCACGCGGGTCAATCGGTGGGGGCCTTTTTGGTCTTCAAAAATTTTGTATATGCAGTCAAAAGTAGGTTCAATTGCATGTAAAAAGTAAAATGTATTACAAATGATGATAGTTATTGAAATCTTACGATTACTAAAGAACGAATCTACTAAAAACTACAATTTTTTATTCGATGAGAGCTTTTCAAAGCATATGATCTTGCAAAGTATTGACCATAAAACATATCACCATTCAAAGCGTTTATTACTACAAATACAAATTTGATTGAAATTTTGATGGTTTTCAAAATTTAGGCAGTTTTTTAATTGAAAAATTGTAAAAACTATTAAAAATCTGCTCAAATTATGTAGATATTTTAAAACTTTGATTGAATTTACAACAATTAATTTTGAATAACTGATATAAAGTAATATCATTCGTATGAACCCTCATTACATGGTAACTTTGAATGATTTTTTATTTTTAATTTAGTTTTTTTCATAATCATGGAACAAAATTTTGCTGGTTTCTCTTCAAAAACTGATAAGAATGTATAAATTTCATAAACATTTATTATTGTGCTGTGCAAATCAAGTTAAAAAATATTTTCTATGAAAAAAACCATAATTTTTCGCATTTTCTTCTATTAAATTAAAAAAACGGCTAAAACGAATTTTTATAATGTTAAAACCTTCAAAAAGATGTTAATATACGTAAACTGACACCATAATGATGCAAATATTATATCTGGTTCGTGAGATATAGTGAATAATAAAAATGACCTTGAAGATCATGATGACTTTTAATGATTTTTTATTTTTAATTTATTTTTTTACGTAATCATGAGAAAAAGTTTTGATGGTGTTTCTGTGAACATTGTTTGGAGTATATAAATTTTATAAGGATTGATTACTTGGACTTGAAAATAAGGTTAAAAATTTATTGTTTTTGAAAAAAACACAATTTTTTGCCCTTTTTTTAAAAAAATTCAAAAACGGCTCCTATTAGGGAGGTTACAAAACCTTTTCTACAATATTTGTTATTTTCATTTCAATTCTTGAAGGACAAAAGAGCGCTAGCAAAAATTAATGCAGTTTTTGATATTACGCCCACTGAAGAGATTTTGTCGCGTGGTGGCCATTTTGAATAGTTGTATCCATAATTGCCATGACTTCGGCATAATCATTTAATTTGTATTTTTTCACGATTACTAATACTTATTTCTTATTTTCCGTTGGTCTTGAAAAACATTGAATGTGAAGTCAATAATCGGTTTAATTCCATATTAAAACTAAATAGCCTCACGAATGATGATGGAGGCAGTGATTAAAGTTTTACGAACACTAAAGACCAAAACTACTAAAAATTACATTTTTTTTTTCATTTGATGAAAGCTTTTTAAAGCATATGATCCAGCAAAGTATTGACTACAAAACATTTTACCATTCAAAACGTTGATTACCACAAATGCAAATTTGATTAATTATTTTGGTTTTCAAAATTTAAGCAGTTTTCACATTACAATTAAAACACGGCACTCTAAAAACTTCAAAATCTGTTTCAAGTGTGCAAATATTAATAAACTTTGATTGACTTAACAACAGCCTTTAAAATAAAAGATATAGGGTAATATCATTCATATGAAGACTTTTTACATGGCAACTTTGAATGATTTTTCATTTATAATTTAATATTTTTTGAAACCATTAGGAAAAGGTTTAACATATTTTTTTTTTACAAAAAACTGTGTTGAGTGTATAAATTTTATAAAGATTGATTACTCTGTTTCGTAAAGTAGGTTAAAAATTAATTTTTGTTAAATAAAATCCTAATTTTTTGTACTTTTTTCCTTAAATTGAAAAAACGGCTCAAACAATTTTTTCAAAAACTTGACAGAATCATACAAATGTTAATACGCGTCGACTGATACACTAGCAAAGCATATCGTATGTTTGGTTCGTGAGATATAGTGCATGACACAAATGACCTTAAAAATCATGATGACTTTTAATGATTTTTTATTTTTAATATATTATTTTTTGTAATCATGACAAAAAGTTTTGCTATTTTTTTACAAATATGGTTTGGAGTGTATAAATTTTATAAACATTGAGTACTGTGTTTTGTAAATCAGGTTAAAAATTTATTGTTTATGAAAAAAATGGCCTAGTTTTTTGCACATTTTTCCTTAAATTAAAAAACGGCTCCAACGATTTTTTCAAAATTTGACAGATTCACAAAAATGTTAATACGCGTCGATTGATATCTTAGCGATGCAAATCGTATGTTTGGTTCGCGAGATATAACGCATGACAGAAATGACCATCAAACGGGCAAATCAATAAACCCCCCGACCGAAGTATCCCAAAAAATAATCAGCTCTTAAGATTGCAAAGACGCTTCGATTGACATCTCAACGAAGTCGATACGTCTTTGGTTACGTGAGTTACGCTCTTTGAAAAAACTGCCCACGAACGCACATACGTACGTACGTAAATACACACACACACACATACATACTTCTTTTTAAAAACACTTAAAATATACTCTATAGACCTCAAAACGTAAACAAAAGTTGAAAATTTCAATTTGGATTTTCGAGGCGATTACAAGAACTTCCCATATACTGGGAAGTTAATAAATTTGACTTGACTTTCCGATCCATTAGATGCTGTTTCTGTGTTTCTAAGGGTGAAACATAAATAATAAAACATATAAGTCTCTTCGCGACTATATGGCAGGATTCCCGGATTTTTCGATGCAGCAATATTTTTTCTTTGCTAGTGTTTAAAAGAAAGTGAAATTAAAAAGCTTTATAACAAAATAATTGTAACATGTCAACGAATCATTTGAGATCAAACTTTTATTTCAATCTACTAAGAAAGCCTATACCTTTTCAAATAAAGACAACTGACGAATGTTCTGGTTGTCTGATATCTTTTGACATAATTTGAAAAATACCCTGAAAACATTTTTGAAAAATTTGAAAATTGTTTAGCTATTATTTATTAAATTTCAACTACATTCTTAGTTTGAGTGTAACTGTATAAAACATCTTCATCTTCTCATGAAACTTTTCATGGACTTACCATACCTTATGTTGTTCTTGATGAGTTCTTGTATGCTATTCTAAATGAAGTATTATTATTAATTTGTTGCTAGTTACTAAAACGGAAACGCATAAAGGATTGGACTTTCCAACTCCGATTCCAAAATGTTTTAATATTTCATACAAATTTTTTTTACAGTTTTATGTGTCATCTTTTGGACAGGTTTTTTATCACGCCTCGAATTTGTTAAACATTGCAAAAGCAAGAAAAGCATTGTTATGTTAATTGTCGTATTTTCCCATGAAAATTAAGGATATTCTAAGTTGGCTATCCATTCAGTATATGCTGGGATTTTATTGTATACGGACGGGTGTCCTTTTTTTCCACATCCATAAATCCAGGACAAAATACCGATCAATCTTCCTTTTGCAACCAATGGCCCACCATAGTCGCCTTCGCAAGCGTCCTTCCAGGTCTCCAAATCACCAGCACAAAGCAACGATGGCGACAGGTTGGAGTACACCAGTTTACACTTCTCCATGCTTTCAATGGTCACATCTATTTCGCGCAGGGTGTTGGAAATAGCACCGTATTGTCGTGAAGCACCCCAGCCACTGAAACTCGCGGGGTCTCCTTCTTCACAATCACTCTCCGAAAAAGACAGCTGGATTGGCTGAACAGTATCCCCGAACTGGAAATTTTCTTCAAACAAGAGCACGGCGATATTGTTTTCAAGCGTGATACTATCGAAATCAGGATGCCGATAAATGTGATAAACAGGTTTGAGAAAGCCGCCTTCGTCTTCCAAGTTCGTCCTGCCGGCAAGGACTGCTAGGTCTTTTGCTGTGGTCCCGATGAGACAAAAACCGGCAGTCACGACTGCGTCCCATTTGAAAATAGCGCCTCCGCAAACATGACGGCCTCTACTCTGCACGGAAACTTGATAGGGCTTCTGTTCAATAGTCGTTTCCTTTCCAGTCACAATTCGGCTACTACCAACTGATGACGAAGAACACGCGGCAACAATAGAAACAACAACGGCAATATAAGCGAGCCACATCCTTCCCCATGAGCGATATGCGAACTATAGTGAAGTTAAATAAGTTTTTTCTCAATGATAATTCGTTATCAATGCGGTGCCGCAAAGTGTTTCGACTTAACTTAATCAATATAAGCTGAAGACCGGTAAGCTGAGTAATACTTTCCAAGCTGTCCTTGGTGATAAACAATGCTGAAACTTCCAAAAAATTCCTGTTCGAATTTGGATTGCTGAAAAAACGACCTTCGATTAGGATATTGTTTTCGAAGGCAAGTATAAATGACGAAGGTAACAATTTAAACTTGTCAAAAGTCGCATGAAAGACAAGATGCATATTTTTCACGCTCTCAAAAACTACATGAAAATAAGTTCTTAGCTTGAACCACAAGAAAAAAAGCTGCATTTTGTCTCACGTTTGTTTGATAGCTCAGAGTGGCCGTGCTATATACTCTTAAAGATGCAAAAATTACCCCTCCTTCAGAGAGAGCGCTCTGATTTGCGATTCGCAACTCACGCAAAAAAGAAGGAGTAAAGATACGCAACGAATTTTTTTCCAGTGAAATTGAGCAGTTGTATTATGGCGAAGCTGCGATTGTGTGTCAGTATTTCGTGTACGTATACCCGCCGTGACATAATAAGAGTGCGAAGCCATGTGTACCAATGCAGATAAAACACAAATACGCGTGCAAAATTCCACGCGGCGAACTGCAAAGCGGAAATTCGGCAATTTGGCTCTATTTTTCGTGCTATATATTCTTAATGCTATGATTTGTAGATGCTGCCCACAAGACGTTCGACGTATGATCATCATTTGTGTTGTTTGTGACACACACCATTTGAACTTAAATCGAAGCAAATAAATACTGGTGAATGATTCTTTTTCAGATCGTGCATGATTTCATGATTCAAAACCGAGACATTTCATGAAAAGTACTTGTAGATCAATCAATCAATCCATTTTATCCAAATACAATTAAGATGCAATCGTTGAGATCCATGCAAAGAACTTCCCAGTAAAATCCACACAAATCTGAAAAATATTAGACATAATAGAAAAAAAATTAAAATTTGTGTAGAATACACATCACAAATTTGTGTAGAATATACATAATTTTCACGTGGTATCGACATTAAAAAAGTAACACGGCAAAAACGATCCTGAAAAGGAAGGATTATCTTTCGAGCGCCACAACTTCGTTATTTTAACGTTTATCGCGAAAAACATTCAGAATTCATTTTTTCAGCTCGTTATGGAGCAGACAGTTTGCCACTTTGTACAGGTATAAGCATTCGTGAATTTCTTTTCCAACCCCAGGAACAACATCCGTTTAAACATCTAAGCCTCACTTGAACTTGATGGTATACCCAATTGTGTGCAATCGAGCTGAATCGTGCAAATTATATTTTAAAATTTGTTTTTGGAAATAATTTATTACGGTTTTTTCTTTAAATTCAAAAACTGCTTTGTTAAATTCATTGAAAAAACGATGGACTCTTTCAAATGTTAGTACGCTTTGATTTGAACGTTACTAATATAAATACGTTTCGTTCGTGAGATTTCGTGCATGACAGAAATGAACCTGGATATGTCAAAACAAAACAAAAAATGTCAAACCGAATCATACCAAAAATCTAATTAGCTCATTTATAGGACGCAACAACAAAGTCAATACAACCTTGCCTTTCTAGAAAAACGTTTAAGTAGTAAGATTCCGGTTTTCGGATCAATAACAGCAACCCATATACTGGCAAGTTAAAAAGTAAAAATTAGTACTAGAATGTAAAAAAATATTTTATCTAGAAAACAATGACCACAATTGACGTCCGAATCCGGGAATCGGCCTGGGATGGTACGCACCCTCTCACTGACAGCTATGCTCAATTCGACAAACGTTCCGTCAAAGTACGGAATGTTTCGTTAGAGCTTACGTCGAAGTCGATATCTTCGTTAAGCTTGAGTTTCACAGGTTCGGACGCGAGAAACTCTAGCTGACTTGCTGAAAGTGAGGCTAGTGTTCACTCGAAGTGAAAAGAAAGTGAGTTTCAAATATGGAGGACTGTGAACTGTGACTTAGGAAATTTTATAAATTCGGTGAATTAATGAATGAAGTGAGTGAACTCAATCGAAGACAAAAATCGTGAAGTGTCCAAGCAATCTTTCACGATCGAAATATTATCATGCTAGGTTTCTACAGATGCGGGACAATCAGCTTATCGAATTAAATTTTTTGAATTGCAACGGCAGCTGTCACCGATGACACCCGCCATATGAAAAACACTTTATGTCTTATTATAGTTGCTTATGTGTGATCACAATTTGACCATACTTTGACACCAAGGTATATAGACTAGAAGATAAGCCCATGCGCATGCTCTCGTCCTATCTCGCTCTGAAAATGACGAAACTGATGCTGAATCATTGCACAAATTTTATGAAAATTAGGGCTGCCGCTTCTGGTAGTGGAAATAAAAGATGAAATTTACGCATTGGTAAATTTCATCTAAAGCCCTTCCATCATCCATCCCTAAATTGTGACGTGCATACAACAGTATAAATTAACATTGAATGTAGCACGTATTTTAGGGTTAAGTATATTGTTGTTATGTATATTTTATATATTTAAATTTTTATATGTTGACTGTGATTGCCGTGCTTTGGCGAAATAAATAAATAAATAAATAAAATTTGCACTGGGAATTTTTCGGCATCAGTTGCGTACATGCGCAGCCCGGGCGAGTTTGGAAACGCGGAAGATCTTACCTCTAGTCCATATACCTTGCTTTGACACGTACTTAGCCTAGCGTAAGTCAATTTAACGAGCACGACTTGCGGGATCAGACGTCAATTGTGGTCAGACATACTATTATGGAAGCAAATACACTTGTGGTCATGGAAACTGCTTTACTTATAATTGATATTCAAAAATTGAATGATACACGGCGCATTATTTTTTACATTAGTTTTTGGCTTCCACTTCTGTGTTCGTTTGATATTCTTCGTGCAAATAAGCAACTCTATGCGCAGCCTGCAATGAACCTGGAATTTTTCAAAGCAAAGTTCACCGTTTAACTTCACACCCGAAGCCACAATCTTCTCAAATTACGAAAAAAAAGCCAAAATGTGAGAAATATAATTTAAATATTATTTTTATGCACTACTGTGACAGAAAGGAAGTACACATAACAGATTGACCCTTGGTAAGGCTCAAATCAAACACACGAAGCAGACCATATTAAATTTTTCGTAGAACTGCAGGCCCTGTGTGCTTTTATATGACCGATCGTCTATTGTGTCCTGCAATTGGTGGCTAATGTCAATGTTAGTATTGCAAAACAATTAGCCAACGAACGAAAAACGAAAAGTATGGATCCGGGACGCGTGCGTTGAATAGGTTGGAACGTTGAGAGACTTGCGGTCAACAAGCGTCACTACTATAAGACAATTTTCTTTAATTTTTATTATTTTCAATATATAAAAATATTATACAAGGTGGGGTGTCTGGCCGCCTTGGGGAACTGCCGCGTTTGTAAATATATGAAAAAAACAGCAGCACATAAGTGTGATGGTCGAACACAATGAGTAGCAAAACTACTCCGATTCAACAGAAGACATAAATTAAATTCAACTACCCATCTCCCTTTAATTATGGGGTTGCTTTATAAGGAAACCGAACCATCGTCAAGAAAGAGCGCACGAGACGATACGGAACCTAGACGTAAGCTAACACCAAGGGAGGACACACGAGACGCCAGCAGGGGTGGAGAGATGAGTCATCAACCAAACGCACGGGGAGAAGCCCCATCCGAGCTACCACTAAGGAGAAGCACCATCCTTAGCTCCAAGGTTCCTGGTTCGGTTACCAGATTAGCTTTCACCGTTTAAACACAATTCTACCATTGACCACGGGCAGTTGAATATCATATGTTAGTTAATTCTACTATAACCAATTCAGTATAAAAAACACAATCACACCGACCACAACACTTAATAAGCAGAATTGCGTACCTTTCCAATAAATCTTGGCAAGATGCCACGCTCTTACATGTTTCCACAACAAGAGCTCGAATAACTTAAAGTACAGTCAAATGGGAGTTTGACTGTACATTTTGGGTAGGCACATTTTTTTAATGCAATGCATGGAAAAAGGTATAGATAGCTTAAGTTCAATTTTCTGGGGTCGCAGCCCCAATCCACTGGGCTCCATCTTGGAAACAAAAAATAGTGGGACATCTCCCATATCTCCGGAACCATGGCCCCCACAAGAAAGTTTTGAATGGCAAACTTGCGTAGAAATAAATTTTTAGCAAGTCGCCCATACATAACTTTCACGTGGCATCAATAATTAAAAAGTTGTAGGCTTAAAACGACTGCCACAAAGTGGGGGTCATCTTTCGAGCGCCACAAATCCATTGTTTTCACTTTAACCCCAAAACACAATTTTGTTGCAAGTCGTTTGCGTTATTGATTGTTTTGATCGCTGTACACTGGCTATTGCATCCCAAAGGGGGGAAACTCACGTGAAAAACGCATTTTAGGCCCAATAATCGGCTTCCGATGGCAAACCCCCCATTGCAAAACTCACGGAGCATTTTAGTGGGCTATTTTTCATGAAATTTCAATCACTAGTACATATAAAACATAGCATCGCATAAAACAGAAAAATTCACAATAATTAACGATAGGCGGAAAGGTGCGAGCAGGAAAAAAACATGAAAGCCGTGAATATATGACTATATAAGTGAAAACACATAGGCTTTTCAAAATAATTTACAAATGTGAACAAGACAAAACGACCACAAAATTGTGACAAGAAACAGATATCGCAATATGTTCTACAGTACATAGATGATATTAAAAATAATTGATTATATTGCATTAAATGAACAAATTTTGAAAGATTAATTAGAAGTTTAACCTTTCTTCCTTGTTCAGCTGAATTTGATCCAATTACTTTTATATGCACTGTTATTAATGACTATGATTCTCATTTGATATGCTTGTTTCTTCTACTTTTTTTACTGCATAACGGCTATATATAGTAAAACACATCAATTTATGTGAGAAAACAAGGTGTAATTACTCTATGTAAATACTCTTTTTTCACTTCCTGTAACGTATAAAGTGAATAGAGTGCAACCACACGAGTAATGAAATGGGTGAAGTTATTACAAAGAGAGAAATTATTTTTAAAAACAAAAACCTCTACAAATATATATTTTATATTTTTTTATAATTTCTATGAAATGTGAAAGAATTTCATTAAATACATGAAACACTGGTTTATCAATTAGTTTATACAAATATGACACACATTCTTCAATTCTGATTTTAAATTGCTATTTGAATTTGATGATCATGAATGATAGAAATTCCAAAAAATGAATTTTAAATTGCAAAAAAAAACAGGTAGAAAAATAAACATGGATTCATAAATCCCCCCTTTAGTCATTCCATGAGGACCTTCTTCTAGATTTTCTGACTGACGTGGGTATTGGTGAGTCTAGCGCGAAAACCACATGCGGATAGGCAAGCGCTTGGTCGTGGTAGGGTGGTCCCATACAGCGACATCTGCGCCTGGCGAGCTCCATTGCAGCTCGCTCTTTTTTCCTGAATAGCACGGCCACCTGATAAATTCTTTTATGACTCGTGCGATTGCTTATCGTTTTCCATTTCGGAAATTTGTCTAGTTAAATAAAGTAGTTACTTTTTACTCTCTCGGGTAGGCTTTCTTCGCGGTCTTTTCTCGGTATGAATTCGGGACCAATGCTAGAAAACCCACCTACCACGTTACGCGTCGAACTGAGCTGGCCTGCCAGCAGCCATCGCACCTGCACCTAGGTAGTGGCCAAATCCACATTGATCTGCACGACAGAAGCGATTAATCATCCTGAATTATGCTCACCATGAAATTAAAGAACTCTGGGAAAACACACTACAACAGAATAAGCAGAAATCAGATTGACAGGGTTTTTTTTCGATTCTATGATAGAAAAATATGAATCCTTCTATTGTTTTGCTTCAACTTTTTATTAACTCTAAATCAAAGTAATCGCAACAAATAAAATCTGTGCAGGTTTCATTTCAGAAGTTTAGGAGTTGGCTTCGATCCAGGTGCGGAGAGCAGCAACGTTGGCGTATACTCCTGGGTAAGCAGCCCGAGCGCATCCAATACCCCAAGATACTACACCGACTAATCTGCCTCCACCGATCAATGGGCCACCAGAGTCTCCTTGGCAAGCGTCCTTACCGCCACCGGAGACACCTGCGCAAAGCATGACCGAGGTGATCTTTCCACTTCCGTACGCGCTTCCGCACTGAGTGTTGCTGATGATATTGACATCGACAACTTGAAGGGTTGATGCTGCAGCGCCACCCTCCTTAGTGGTTCCCCATCCGGTAACTTGAACGGCGGATCCTGCAGCTAGAGTAGATGTAGCAAGAGCGATTGGTTGGATAGCGTTGGTAAAAGCGAATCCACTGGAAAGGATCAGGACGGCGACATCGTTGTTGGTGGTGCTGCTGCTATAGTTGGGGTGCATACGAATGGTCGAGACGGTGCGGGAGACTCCTCCAGAGGTGCGGGAGCTGGTGCCAGCAACGACGGAGAGGGACGATGCAGATGTTCCAGCGACGCAATGAGCGGCGGTAACGATGACGTTAGCCTTGTAGATGGATCCACCACAGATGTGGCTGCCAGACCTCCTCAAAGAGATTTGATGAGGGTAGCTTTCGATATTGGTGTTGCGGCCCCCGACGATACGGCCGTCCAATTGTGGAACGACGTTAGCGGTGACGCACGCTAATAAGGCAGTCAATACTACAAAACGAAACATCTTGAATGATTGACCGAACATTTCCTCTGCACTTTATATAGCTGTCGAAATCTTTTCTGCATTGATCCCTCAATAGATAGAAAGTGACCTTGATCTGAAATTAATGTAGAATCAGTAGATACACTTAAAGGCTTGACTTATCACTATCAATGGAGTGATTAATGATCTAATATGCCGCCGTTTCGTTGGATTTCAATTCTGCAAATTGTATATGAATCAATAGATAAGGTATGTTCGGATATTTCTGTAATTTAAAGTCAAAAGGTTTAAAGGTTTATGAAAGATATTATAGCTTAGGATATCTTTAGTGTACTTGCATTTGATAGTGGGTAAGTTCTCATGATACGTTTTTCATATATATATATATATATATATATATATATATATATATATATATATATATATATATATATATATATATATATATATATATATATATATGAATATATATATATGTATATGTATATATATGTATGTATATATAAATATAAATATATATATATATGTATATATATATATATATATATATATATATATATATATAATCGAAAAATTGAAAGGGAATATATTTCTAACAGTGTAACGATAAGCTTTTCCTTTTACAAGGCTGAATCAATTCTGAGTACACATATGTCTAAGAATTAATACATATTTTGGAAGAAATATTTTGAGTTGAATAATATATGAAGTAAACAATTCACGACCGAAAATTGAAATAATAATTAATATATAATATACTTAGTCGTGCCATAAATTCTGTCACACAATTTCAAATGCGCGCTTTCTCAGAAATCACCCTGGAACTGTACCGTTATGTTACAATTTATAACAAATGAACTGTACGGCGTAATATTCCGATCAGTTTGGTAACAGTTTTTGACTAGTAATCATGGAATGGGGCATGAAAGAAAATCGTATCGCTATAATAGCACTCCATAAGTGTGGCAAAAGTGCTTCTGAAATTTTTAATTTGTTGAAACCGCTCAAAATAACAAAAAGATTTATTTATTGTGCAATAGAACGGATTAAATGAGACCTCAGGCATAGATGATAGAGCAAGGACCGGTCGTCCACGTACCGTTAGAACAGCCAGTGCCATCAAAGCTGTCCGAGAGCGCCTTCGTAGAAATCCACTGCGCAAACAAAAAATTTTGTCGAGGGAATTGAAAATCTCCACAAGATCGATGAGTAGACTCATTCGAGATGATCTTCATATGAAAGCTTATCGTCGGTCAACAGCCCACATGTTGACTCCACGGTTAAAGGAAATAAGATTGGAAAGATCCAAGCGTCTCTTGCTTTGGCACGCAACTGATGGGCATGAGAACATCCTCTTTACCGATGAATAAAAAAATTACTGTGGAGGAAGTTTTCAATAAACAAAATGATAAGGTTTATTCAACATCATCAGAAGAAGCTTAAGAAACGGTTCCCAGAGTGCAACGAGGCCATCATCCAGCTTCTGTAATGGTTTGGTGGGGTGTATCCCATAAAGGTGTCACAACACTCCATTTTTGCGAAAAGGGAGTCAAAACTTGTGCGGCGGTGTATCAAACCAATGTGCTAGAAGGTGTTGTGAAACCTTTATCGTTCACTCTCTTCGGTGGACAACATTGGGTCTTCCAGCAAGACTCTGCTCCTGCTCACAAAGCAAAGAGCACACAGGAGTGGCTACGCAACAACATTCCTGCTTTTATTGCACAAACCGATTGGCCATCCGGGAGCTCAGATTTAAATCCGCTGGATTATGCTTTGTAGACAGAGTTAGAGAACAAGGCCTGTAGAACTCCCCACCGTAATTTGGACAGTCTGAAAAAATCTTTGGTGAAAGCAGCAAATGAAATGTCGTTGGATACCGTGCGTGCCGCTATAGACCAGTGGCCAAAAAGTTTAAAAGCTTGCATAAAAGCAAAAGGAGGTCATTTCGAATAAGGTTAATATTATTTAATAAATAATACCATACTAAAATAAATTTCTTTGAAATAAACATATTATCTTTTATTTCTTAGATTCCATGCTACTTTAAAGTTGTGACAGAATTTATGGCACGACTAAGTATATAATAATTTTCAATCGATTTTTTATCAACCACCTTTTTTTCGATTTTCGAAAAAGTCGATATGATGTCTACATTAACTTCAATGAGAAAACATCTCTTTTTCTTTTTATATTGGCAGGGTATTTTCATGCTGAATTCGACAGCTTGTTTATAGATACTGTAGATATGAAGCGTGAGCTTTACATTGACTCCATATTTGTTACTGTCCTAGCAACTTCCCTAGTATCGTCGTGGCGCGTCAATATCAATGTACAATCGAAAATTTTCGTTTCTTGATCAAAACTACCAATTTTTTTAAATCAAATTTTGCATTACTGGGAATAACACATGAATACGTTTATCTACCTGACGTTTAACTGACAATGTTTCTGTATATAGTACAATTGTATATAATACTATACTCTCCAACATACTGCTACTGATATTCCTTTCAACTTTCCACCTATTCTCAATTTGATTTCCACAAACACTACTGAAATTCAAACGTTGATTGAATCGTTGGACTCCAGCGTAGGACCTGAGCCAGACGGGCTTCCTAATATTTTCTTCAAATCTTTATCCTCTTCATTATGCCTTCCACTTTCATACATTTTTAACGCTAGTTTATCCTCAGGTGTCTTCCCTAATTTTTGGAAGCTTGCTAACATTTTCCCTGTACATAAGTCTGGTTCCCCATCCAATGCTTGCAATTACCGTCCTATTTCGTTACTCTCATGTCTTCCCAAACTTCTTGAACGCATTGTCTATAATAAAATCTACCAAGCTCTTTCTTGTAGATTATCCCCGTTTCAACATGGTTTTCTTCCAGGCCGATCAACTACCACAAACCTTCTTGAACTTACCCATGCTGTCGCAAAGGCTCTCGACAATCGTCTCCAAGTGGACGTAGTCTACACTGACTTCAGTAAGGCATTTGATACTGTCAACCACAATGTTCTACTTCAAAAATTAGAACACTTTGGCCTGTTTGGTCCAGTACTCTCTTGGCTTGAGTCATACATTAGTTTTCGTTCATGCCGTGTTAGTCTATCTGGTGCACTTTCCTCTCTTTTCTTTCCAACCACCGGTGTCCCTCAGGGATCTATCCTTGGCCCTCTTCTCTTCCTCCTATACATTAATGATCTCCCCTCTGTCCTAGCATCTCAATGTCTTCTGTATGCTGATGACTTAAAAATTTTCAGAGTTGTCCGCTCAGAAGAAGATTGTGTTGCTCTCCAGATGGATCTGGACGCAGTCGATTCTTGGAGTCGTACTAATTTTCTCTTTCTTAATGTCCAAAAATGTCACAAAATGTCCTTCACCTTAAAACCCTGTCCAATTGATCATATTTATATGTTACATGATCTTCCACTCGTGGCTGTTTGTCAAATTAAAGACCTGGGAGTGATTTTCGACCCGAGACTTAAATTTGAGCTTCACATTGCGGCAATCTCCGCTCGCGCTTCTCGTGTCTCTGGGTTCGTTTTAAGAAACTCCCATTTGTTTACTTACATTTCCTCCTCAGTCAACCTATATACTAGTCTCGTTAGACCCATCCTCGAATACTGTTCGCAAGTATGGTCTCCACATTTCCATTATTTAGACTCTCTCCTTGAATCCGTACAGCACAAATTCACTCGTTTTCTTATGTTTAAATTTAATTTTGCTTACATACCTTATACTGAACGACTGTCCATGCTTCAACTTCCCACTTTGAATTCCCGTAGACTCCTCTTGGATGAATGTTTTCTGTTTCGGCTTCACCACCGTCATTTAAATTCTAACCTGCGAGACTGCTTAAGTTATCGTATTTCAGAACGACCCGCCAGATCTGCTAACGCATTTGCAGTTCCATATGCGAGGACAGAAACTTTTTACCATTCACCTATGTTGCGGCTCCCCGTAATCATAATAATTTGCAACTTGGTCCGTTTCCTCACTCACTTTATACTTTTAAGCTACAGTTAAAGCGCATTTTATTTAATTAACTTTCTTCTGTTTTATTTTCTTTTCTTGTCTTGTAATTGGACTTCTAGTCTGTAAGATGATGAAATAAATAAATAAATAAATAAATAAGAGCATAAACTATAAGAAAATTTTTGAATTTTTGATTTGTGATGAACCTGCACCGAAATAGTCTGCCTACCGCAAAAAAAAGCTGAGACGAGGAAAATTGCAGGCATATTGAATTTTCAATTTTTTTCGCTAAAATTTTTTTTACGATTTCTTGAAACGCTAAATTTTTATGTGTGTAAGGTTTAAATAAAATAGATATCTGGTATTTAAAATACAATTTTTTGAAAAAGTTGTATTTTGTTTTCCTTCAAGACCTATGTAACCCCTTAAAGGAGCACATCTCATCTTTCTTATACAAATTCTATTATTTTTATTTTTCATTATCAAATTTACATTGAGTAATATAAGGTTGCACATATTCATTTAGTTTATGACAAACCTGTTTAACACGATTGTTTTAAACTATTATTCATCTGTTTCCATGGGAAAATTGAAAAACTTTTTCAAATAAGTCTCCAAATTTATACATCCTTCAAATTTCAAATGCTTGAGGAACTTTTTCTCATGAAACAAAAAAACCTATGAAAACCATTCGTATCGAAGATTTGCTTCTGAAAAATTAACTTCAATACAAACTTTCAAACACCTGAAAAATCTAGATTGAAAATACATGGCCAGGGAGGTTGATGCGTCTATTTGATCTAGTGAGAAAACCTTTCCCAGGTTTTATAAACGGTTGCAATTGGCTAGAAAGTCCAGGTAAATAAGAAGAAAAGCTCAGCAGATAGTGACTAAGCAAATGAATTCAACTCAGGTCAGCTGCCAATCGAAACGTATTTTCAATGACATGTGCTAATTAGATTTTCCTCAATTCTGGCTTAATGGTTTTGTTTTACAACATACAAGGTCATTTCATGCATCAGTCTCACGAACAAAACGTTGAATTTACGTCGTTTGAGTTTCTATTGAAGCATAATAGCATTTGTCTACCGTCGAATAAATTCATTAAAGCATTCCTTCCTACTATTTTCAGTTTAAATTTGGTACTCTGAATTTGAAATAGAAATAGCTCAAACGTTTGTAACTCGGCAATGTTTTTTGAAAGAAATACGGAATTTTCTTGAACGGCATAACAAGAAAAGCCTTACAATAAATACTTGTCAGATTTGTTCGGATATTGTGCTGTTTAACGAAATCATTCCGAGTACAATTCTTGATTCTCCAACAATAATATTTTTCGTCATGACTACTGAATCTATATCTCGGAATTCTTGACGCATTTCCCAACCGGTAACCAACTTCTTGCAATTTCATAATTTAAAAGAGGATTCTGAATTCACTATGAATCTGCAAAGTGACATCGAAAATTGACGAGAGTCTTTCACAGGAAATTAAACAAAATTAGCCCAAAATGTGATCAAACACGAGTTTATGGGAAGTGTGGTTTCGAGATGACGGATGGCGTCTACTTCAGGTGCTGTCATTTACCATCCACCACCAGACAGCACAACCACGGTTAGGCGAGTTTATGTTAATCGTATGTAAATAATAACGTGGATAAATACTTTGGGTTAAAAAAACTCATGAAAGCCATGGAATTTACCTTCTATGTTTTCTCCACAATTAATTCTATGCTGAACGGCGCATCTCTTAATTTAACATAAACAAAGATTCCATAAGATCTGACGGTCAAGCATTCTCAAGTACGAAGAAAAATTTAAAAATTTACTCGGTCTCTTTCAAGAAACTTTACGAAAGAAAATGACGCTAAAGTCGTCATGAAAGATGCCGGTTTTCTTTATCGTCACATTGGCTCTTGTCTGTGAGTATTTACAAGAACGAGTCGCTTGTCCACTGTTCCTCTTACAACTTTTAGAACACTTTTCACTCACCCCAAACGGAGTTGATTTAATTGTACGTTATTTTAACAACAGATTTTTTTGAAGACAGCGTCATCTATTACCAAAATGACAAAACTCAATTAGCAATGCTTATGCAATCCATGGTCGGCGCAACCCTGAAACGGAATGGGTTTACTGAACTTAGGTACAACTTCTCTCTCCTTCTGAGAACTGTCCCAAGCCAGTGTAAAGGAGGAGGGATTCTGACCGATCCTCAGAACAACATCCTCACAACAGGATGCTGAGGTAAAGGTGTGACGAAAAATAAGGTTACATACTGATAACTGGTGATAAATCCTATAATAGGGCGATCAATCCCGAACTTTGCAATGGGGTTCAATTGAAGAGATTGTGTCTGTGCTTCCTCGAAACCTTACCAGGGGTATACTGCTACCAAGGTATCCGGGACCCCAAGGACCTAGTCCCTGCCGGTATCGGTGAGGAACCTTTGGAGGCTGAAACTTGGGGGCTGTGGTTGTTCACCCATTAGCGGGTACTTTCATTGTTAATACAGCGTGGAACCGATTAGCACGGTAATCGGAACCTTCTGTATTGTGGTGCATTGGTGTGCTGTTGCGTTTACGACAGGGATGCCGTTATCCAAAAAGCAGCAAAGATGATGATAGGTTCAAATCCAAACCAAGGATTATGAAGAAGTCCATGCAAGCTTTAGATTGAATCTGGAACCTGTATTCGAAAAAGCAGTACCCATACATAAGTTATGGCCTATTGACTAGTACGCTTATGGGAGCGCTGGAGCAAGCTAAACTTGTTTCCCGGACCTAAGAAGTCGGTGTCTTAATAGTTAATTCTGGGGAAGGCACTTAAAATCTTCACTTGGTTTGACTTGAACTTAGTTACATTTCAATCCAACGTTCCCAAATCTCTACTTTAAATATATGAAGGAATGCTGCTTTAATAACTTTTATTAAATTTTGAAGGAAAAAATACCCGTAGGGCAGTCTTAGGACGAAAATAATGCAATTCAGTAGCCTCGAATATTCTATAAATTTCTGGATTTTATTCATTTCATCATTTTTGTGGTCACTAAATTTTCAAATAATCGTTATATGACACTTGTTAACCTCTCTTTATTCATGTTTTAAACCTCTACAAAACTACTCTTACATACGCAAACCTGTTTATTTTTGGTGGTGACGCTGTATTTCGCATTGATATTTTTCAGTCGCTTCATAGAATTTTTGGGTCACCGAAGGAAACGATAACTCAGATAACATTGTTTTAATTAAAAATTGTATTGGTGGATTTTATTTTTAGTGGTTTAAAACATGCCGTATTATACAGCATTAAAAATGTGCGTACTGGATAACACTACATGATCTACCACAACATTACTCTGCATGTTTTCGGACTACTCTTCCGTGTAAATGGCTTTTCTAAAGCCTTTGGCTGGTATGTGTGGTATTCTGTCAGTTCAGTACGCAATAGTCAAGTCTGACGAAAATGACTTCTGGGCTGCTTTTGTTCCAGTAAAACTCTTGCAAACCTTGCAGTTCATTCGAGACTTGTCTACACTGGTCTGGTTAAGTTGAGTTCACACACACATCAGCATACATGTTCATGAAAGAGTGCGCCAATTCTCACTTGATTTTTAACTTCCCAGTATATGGGAAGTTCTTGTAATCGCCTCGAAAATCGAAATTGAAATTTTTAACTTTTCTTTAGGTTTTGAGGTCTATAGAGTATATATAAAGTGTTTTTAGAAAGAAGTATGTATGTGTGTGTGTGTATGTACGTACGTACGTACGTACGTGCGTTCGCAGGCAGTTTTTCTACGAGCATAACTCACGTAAACAAAGTTCGATCGACTATGTTAAGGTGTCAATCGAAGCGTCTTTGCAATCTTAAGAGCTGATTAGTTTTTGGGAAACTTCGGTCGGGGGGTTTGCTGTTTTCACCCCTTGAAGGTCAACCATGTTATGCGCTATATTTCACGAACCAAACACGCGATTTTCATTATTAAGGTTTCAATCGACGCGTTTTAACATTTATCTGATTCTATCAAATTTTTAAAAAAAATCTTGGAGCCGTTTTTTAATTTTTTCAAAAAAAGTGCAAAAAATTAGTTTTTTTTTCAAAAACACAAAATTTTTAACCTGATTTTCAAATCTAAGTAATCAATGTTTATATTATTTATATACTCCAAATAGTTTTTGTGAGAAAACCAGCAAAAGTTTTTTTCATGATTACGAAAAAAATTAAATCAAGAATAAAAATTCATTAAACGTTCAAGGTCATTTACGTCATTCATTTTATCTCGAGAACCAAATATAATCTTCCGATCATTAACGTGTCAATCAACGCTTATTATCATTTTTATGATGTACTTATATTTTTAAAAAATCGTCAAAGCGGTTTTTTTGATTTATTAAAAAAAATTGGAAAAGTAGTGTTTTTTTCATAAAAAAATCATTTTTAACCTGGTTTGCACATCGTAATAATAAATGTTTGTAGAATTTTTAAACTTTTATCAATTTTTGTAGAGAAACCAGCAAAAACTTTTCTCATGATTACAAAAAAAAATTAAATTAAAAATATAAAATCATTCAAAGTCACCATGTAAAAAGGGTTTATTCGAATCATTATACCTTAAATCTCTTATTCTAAAGACATTGTTGTATAGTCAATCAAAGTTTATTAATATTTGCAAAATTTGAGCAGATTTTCAATAGTCTTCACAGCACCATGTTTTAACTTTAATTAAAAAACTGCTTTGAAACCTGTCCCCCCTCCGATTGATCCGCGTGAATAATCAATCAAACCAATGCACCAAAATCCTTACGTAATCAATTGACGCTCGCGTAGATGTTACGATTAATATTAAGTCATTCCAATAACTTTTATGAGAGGTACATTTCTATTATTTGAAGTAGTATTATTTCCATAACTATTATTGTGTTTAATATTTTTGATATCTACATATGTAGATATTACTGGGAAGTTGACCGTGTGGACCTCATGGGTCGCACCTCACGGCTTGTTCTGATTTAGCATAGGTAACCTTGGTGTCCTTGGAGAACAGCGGCAGTGAGATTGGAAACCATTCTCATACTTTTTTAAGAGGCACCTGCACAAAACCAGCTATTCCAGGAGAACAGTAGCAGTACTACTTCAGGTAAGCGAAAAGGTGTTAGAAGCAGCACCAAGGCAACGGCGAATAAGTGGGTATGTACCGTAGCCGGCACGCTTTCTCTTTCTAACTTTCCAGTATTTATGGAAAGTTCTTGTAATCGCCTCGAAAATTCAAATTGAAATTTTTAACATATCTTTACGTTTTGAGGTCTTCAGAAAATATTTAACGTGTTTTTTTGATATATGTGTGTGTGATTAGGTATGTAAATTTTTGCGCTTTTTTTATCAAATTAAAAAATACGGTTCCAGCAATTTTTCTTTGAACTTGAAAGAATCGTGCAAATGTTAAACGCCTCGATTGACACTTTAGCAATGCCAATCCTATGTTTGGTTCGCGAGATATAGTGCATGTCAAAAATTAACTAGAAGGGGTCAAAACAAATGTAGTGTACTTAGGGTACACTTCAATCTGACTAGAAATCCTAAATCACTCATAATGATGATCAGTCATAAGGATATATTTAGATCGAGCATGCACAATTCCCACGTGCATGCATTGCTTAGCGTAATGCTCTAAATAACTCATGGCTGGTCATCGTCTAGACTAATGTGAAAGGATCATTTATGACCTCATAAAATTTCGATCGTAACGATCACGACTATCCGTGGGAACGCGATTTGTTCACGAAAGTAATTAATTTTGGTCACACGTAATGTGACTCCTATGCATGAGCATATTCATTTTTGAAACTGTACATAGATTTACATCCCTACTTTTAATTTTAGAGTAAGTTTTCTGTACATAGATTTTAGAATAAAAGAGCTGTAGATTTAGAAATAAAATCAGAGTTAATTCAGAAACCAAAACCAAACTGGCATATTCGGCAAGTGTTTTGAATACGGGTTGCTCTCCTGTCATATTTGACAGCACCAAACGATTAGAAATATAGGCATTTCGTGTGCCATTGAAACTAGCGCCTGTCGCTGGAAACTAGGTAAAATTGTCATATCATTCACTAGAGATGACCAGTAAAACAAACAGATTACCCAAAAAGCCATGAGATTAAACCCTTGAGGTCCACACGGTCAACTTCCCAGTAATATCTACACAAATACTAAAAACATTAAACACAAAAATGTTTATGAAAATAACACTAATTTAAATAATGATAATGAGAGGTACTCATAACAGTAATTGAAATGAATTAATATCAATCATATCATCTACGGGAGCATCCTAATTACGTAAGGCTTTTGGTGGATGGGGGTGGATTGGTTTGATTGAATATTCACGCGGATCAATCGGAGTGGGGTGGCAGGTTACAAAGCCTTTTCTTCGATATTTGCTATTATCATATCAA
Organism: Oxycera nigricornis; assembly: GCA_963942545.1. Taxonomy (NCBI): domain Eukaryota; kingdom Metazoa; phylum Arthropoda; class Insecta; order Diptera; family Stratiomyidae; genus Oxycera; species Oxycera nigricornis. The sequence continues at coordinate 43,904,984 of OZ012662.1, forward strand.
GGCTTGAAGGACAAAAACGGGCTATCAAAAATGAATGCATTTTTTGTTATTACGCCCACTGAAGAGATTTTCCCACGTGGGGGCCATTTTGAATAGTTTTGTTCAAAATTGCCATGACTTCGGCATAACCAATGACTTTGTATTTTTTACCATTTTACATCAATGAGAAAAATAGTTATTTCTTATTTCCAATTGATCTTGAAAAACATTGTATATGCAGTCAATAATCAATTTATTTGCATGTAACAATTAAAATGTTTTGCAAATGATGATGATGGAAGTAATTGAAATCTTACGAACACTAAAGAATCAATCTTTTAACAACTACAATTTTTTATTTGATGAAAGCTTATTAAAGCATTTGATCTTGGGAAGTTTATTACCACAAAAACTAATTTGATTGAAATTTTGTTGGTTTTCAAAATTTCAGTCCAGTTCAGTTTTTTATTAAAACTAAAACACTGTGAAAACTCTTCCAAATCTGCTCAATTTATGCAAATATTATAACACTTTGATTGACTTTACAACAACGTATTTAGAATAAAAGATATAAAGTAATATCATTCGTGTGACCCCTTTTCACATGGTAACTTTAAATGACTTTTTAGTTTTTATTTAGTTTTTTTTACAATCATGGAAAAAAGTTTCGCTGTTTCCTCTTCAAAAACTGATAAGAATGCATAAATTTTATAAACATTTATTACTGTGTAATGCAAATAAAGTTAAATTTTTTTTTTGAAAAGACCCTAATTTTTTGCATTTTCTTTTATCAAATTAAAAAACGGTGAAAACAATTTTTTAACTTCCCAGTATATGGGAAGTTCTTATAATCGCCTCGAAAATCGAAATTGAAATTTTCAACATTTCTTTACGTTTTGAGGTCTATAGAGTATATATTAAGTGTTTTTAGAAAGAAGTATGTATGTGTGTGTGTGTGTGTGTGTGTATGTCCGTACGTATGTACATTCGTGGACAGTTTTTTCTACGAGCATAACTCACGTAAACAAAGTCCAATCGACTTCGTTGAGGTGTCAATCGAAGCGCCTTTGCAATCTTAAAAGCTGATTAGTTTTTGGGATACTTCGGTCGAGGGGTTTGTAGTTTTGCCCGTTTGAAGGTCATTTCTGTCATGCGTAATATCTCGCGAACCAAACCTACGATTTCCTTGATCAAGATATTAATCGACGCATATTGACAATGATGTGACTCTGTTAAGTTTTTAAAAAAAATCTTGTAGCCGTTTTTTAATTTTTAAAACTAACTAGGAGAGGCTCAGGCTATGGAATCACAGATTTGGACGAAATTTTGCACATAAGCAGAAGACGTCAAGGATATTCGATCCTGTTCCTGATTACTTTTTGCCGAGTTGGCTTTGAGGCACGAAAAGGAAGCAGGATTGATTCGAAGAACAAAGAATGATCTTACCATTAGCTATGATTTTGCTTCGATTACAACAGTTTTTAAGACTCTATCCGTTCAACAATGAGTTTTCAGTATAATTTACATATCTAAATGAACGAACAGTTTGCAGTTTTGGAAAAATAAATGTATTTGTAAGTGAACATTGCTGATTCACCATAAAAAAATACATTCACAACTATTCAAAAAAACAATACTCACCCCGGTAATCAAAACACAACGACGATGACAATAATTCAAAAAGAAAATCAATACCCCGACCGGGGATCGAACACACGACCCCTTGATTGCGTGCTAGTACCTTTGCTACCTACACTGAACCGCTTCTGTCAGTAGTGAAAACTAAATAATAGATTAGCAACGCTAAAAACTTTGAGGACGTTTTTCTCAAAAACGGAGGAGTGTTGCGCTCTAATATTTTAAGGATCGAATATCCTTGACGTCTTCTACTTATGTGCCAAATTTCGTCCAAATCTGTGATTCCATAACCTGAGCCTCTCCTAGTAAGTGCAAAAAATTGGGTTTTTTTCAGAAACAATAAATTTTTAACCTTATTTTCAAGCCGAAGTAATCAATGTTTATATAATTTATATACTCCAAACAATGTTTGTAAAAACAACATCAAAACTTTTTCTCACGAGTGCGTAAAAAATTAAATTAAATATAAGAAATCAATGAAAGTCATCATGATTTTCAAGGTCATTTTTATCATTCACTATATTTCATGAACCAGATATAATATTTGCATCATTAAGTTGTCAGGTTACGTGTATTTAACATTATAAAAATTCGTTTTAGCCGTTTTTTTAATTTAATAGAAGAAATTGCGAAAAATTATGGTTTTTTCATAAAAAATATATTTTAACCTGATTTGCACAGCACAGTGATACTAGTTTATAAAATTTATACATTCTTATCAGTTTTTGAAGAGAAACCAGCAAAATTTTCTTCCATGATTATGAAGAAAAAAAACTAAATTAAAAATAAAAAATTATTCAAAGTTACCATGTAAAGAGTGTTCATACGAATGATATTACTGTATATCTTTTATTCTAAAAAATTGTTGTAAATTCAATCAAAGTCTTAAAATATTTGCATAATTTTAGCAGATTTTTAATAGTTTTTATAGTGTTTTAATTAAAAAAACTGCTAAAATTTTGAAAACCAACAAAATTTACAATCATATTTGCATTTGCGGTAATCAACGCTTTGAATAGTAAAATGTTTTGTAGTCAATACTTTGCAAAATCATATGCTTTAAAAAGCTTTCATCGAATAAAAAATTGTAGGTTTTAGTAGATTCATTCTTTAGTAATAGTAAGATTTCAAAAACCATCATCATGTGTAATACATTTTACTTTTTGCATGCAATTGAACCTATTTGTGACTGCATATATAAAATTGTTCAAGACCAAAAAGGCCCCCACCGATTGATCCGCGTGAATATTCAATCTGTCCTCATCGACCAAAAACCTTACGCATTCAATGGACCCTCCCGTAGACGATATGATTCATATTAACTCATTTCTGTTACTGCTATGAATACCTCTCATTGTTATTACTTAAAGTAGTAGTATTTCCAAAATTATTATTGTGTTTAATGTTGTTGATGTTTATGTAGATATTACTGGGAAGTTGACCGTGTGGACCTCAAGGGTCGCACCTCGCGGCTTGTTTATAAAGTTAATAACATCAAAAAATGTTAATACACGTCGATTGACACTAAGTGATGCAAATATCATATCTGGTTAGTGAGATATAGTGAATGACAGAAATCACCTTGAAATTAATGATTTAAAATTTATTGTCTATGAAAACAACCTAATATTTTGCAATTTTTTTCTTAAATTAAAAAACGGCGGCAACAATTTTTTAAAAATTTGATAGAATCACGCAAATATTAGAACGCGTCGATTGACATCTTAACAATGCGAATTGCATGTTTGGTTCGCGAGATATAACACATGACGGAAATGACCTTCAAAGGGGGCAAAACAACAAACCCCCCGACCCAAATGTCCGAAAAAACGAAACGAAGCGGTGGACAAAATTATGTTTCGGGATGCAGGAGTTTCTTCAAATAAACCTCCATCACTCTAATCTGCACCGTTCCTCCACCTAGCTCAAAAAGGAGAGAAGCTAATACAGACACAAAGACTTAAGATAGCAGGAAATAAGATTTGTGAGCTCAACATGAGAGGTTTCAGAACAGCATTCCGTATTGCATACTAAACAAAAGAAGTTTCTAGCTATGTACATTCCTATAATTTCAGTGAGCATTGCTATAGCAGTGAAAATACTGTTCAACCCCCTCTGCACGATTTACTGCCACCTCCTGTCAGCCTGCAGAGAATTTTGGTCAGAGCTTATGCCCAATATTGCATATGTGACAGTACTGATGCAAACAAACGAGGTGAGTCATTCTTTGAACTTTTTCTGTCGAATAAGTTGGCCTTCGTTAATATAGATGAGAAAGCTGCCTTTATTTTGACGAACCGTAGAAAGATATTGGACATCAGTTCAACTTTCCAGTCTAACTATGGATGGCAGATATCGCAAGAATGAATGTTTTCTGATCATTTATCCCTCTACCATGATCAACGAAGAAAACCTTGAAATAAGAGCACGTATAAATAAAAACTATTGTATTGCGAAGGTAGCGTATCTGGTTGATGAATTCGAAAAATCAGTAGCTTGATATTTATTTTTAAATCTAATATCACCGTTCCCTCGTCATTATTCTTTTCGAAATTCGAAAAAAAGTCCATGGCATCAGGCCACGGCTGATGGTAGTGCTTCACACCGACGCACAGGAGAATGATTGAAAGCTTGCCTTTCATTTAACGTAGCTGCTCAGAAAGTGAATATTTGAAAGTGTAAAAAAGTGTACGTCAATTATCATCACTACATAATCCTTTTATCCACACTATCAACGATTTGCCTATTATCAGACCGTCTATCGCAGAAACTGTTTGCCGACATTCATACAGTGGGTAAAAAAAAGTTAAGGCACGACGCACCCAGCGAGAAGAGTTTTAACTTTTCAGTGATATTTTTATCGAGATTGTTTTATTTTCACATTGTATCAGGAAGGTATATTTCAGTAACATAGAAAAAAACAACCGGAAATCACACAACAAATACTAAATATAGGGGGGGAAATACCTTTCCAATCAGATACAATGCAAAAAAAGTTAAGGCACACTGCATATAATTTATTTTTCTGAGCAAAATGCACCGATAGATTTGCATAGATTTTTCGCTACATGAAATATTTGTCATTTGAGTTGAGTAAATGATCAAGGAAAGTAAATTTTAAAAGTGAATAAATAATGAGTGCCAGGAGAATACCATTAAGTGCAGAAGTTCGGGAAATTATAGTTCAGCTTTGGCAAACAGGAATGTCATATGCTAAAATTGGTGTACTAGTTAAAAAATTCAAAATATACTTTCAGAAACGTTGTATTAGCATATAAAAACAAAATCATTCGAAACAAAACCTCGATCAGGAAGGCCAAAAATGCTAACTGAGCGAGAAGAGAAACGGATTTTGAAAGAAATTATAAAGAGTTAGTCGTGGATCCTTTATAATTTCTTGCCCCATTTTTACGCAACGAAGTTAAAAAAAAACACTTTGGAAAAGACGTGTACGAAATATTATAAAAAAGTCGACTTTTAAAGGCAGGGTTTGCCAACAAAAACCGTACATTAGCGCAAAAAATGTGATGTTAAGATTACGTTTCGCCAAAAAGTACGTAAAAAAACCAAAGTCTTTCTGGAAAAGGGTTATTTTTGTTGACGAAAAAGAAATTGACCTGTTTGAATCTGAAGGGCAGGCGGTATGTTTGGAGAAAACCAAACACTAAGTTCAATTTCAAGCATACCAATCCCACAGTAAAAGACTGCGGTGGGAACATTATTCTATAGGGGGCTTGTGGACCTGGAAACTTAAAAATTATAAACGGTAGGATGGATCAACATTACTATCTAAATATCCTCAAAAAGAATATTAGACAAAGTGCTGAAAAGATGGGTATTTTAAACTCTTTTGGCCTGTACCAGGATAACGATCCCAAACATACCTCGAAGCAATGCCGGCTTTGGGCAATTGTTAGCTGCCCAAAAGTGATTAAAGCACTTGCTCAGTCCCCAGATGGAGCATCTATGGTACCACCTAAAAAAAAGTTGTGGTTCGTAAAGTAAAAAAATAAAAAATAACTAAAAACAGCCGTTATTGGAGAATGGGAAAATATTTCGCCAGCCGTTTGCAAAACGTTGGTCAAATCGATGCCGAAACGCTCCCAGGAAGTCATAAGAATGCGAAGAAATCCACAAATATTAATAGTGAGTAAGTATCTAAAATTTAAAGCAAATAAATCTAAAACAAATCAAATAATTTCAGATAAAACTATATCCTGCCTTAACTTTTTTGTGTCGTTTTTTATTATGTTTAAAAATTGGTTTTTTTTTTGTTTTTTAATTTGAATGATACTGAAAAATATCTTTCCAGGTCCTGATATACTGTAAAAGGACACCATTCTCAATAAAAAATATCATTAAAACTTATGATTTTTCTCGTTGGGTACATCGTCCCTTAACTTTTTTTATCCAGAAGTAGGTATGCATGTACGATCTTGTTCAGTTTTTAGAACGATATCTCACGAATGCAAGTTGTTGAGATGTTTATTCAAGCGTATTAGCAATTAGAAATTTGATATCATTTATATGATCATATTGAATTTTCAATAAATTCAGTATTTTCTTTTTAAAAACTATCAAAAATATTTAAAATTCTAATATAACAAGCCCCGAAGTGCGACTCTTGAGGTTCACACGGTAAACTTCCCAGTAATATCTACATAAATATTGAAAATAAACAAACAAAAATATCTATGAAAATAATACTACTTTAAATAATAATAATGAGAGATACTCATAACAGTAATTGAAATGAGTTAATATAAGGTGTTTGGCGGATAGGGGGTGGATTGGTTTGATTGAATATTCACGCGGATCAATCGGAGGGGGGACAGGTTACAACGCCTTTTCTACGTTATTTGTTATTTTCATATCGATGTTTAAAGGACAAAAGAGCGCTAGCAAAATGAATGCAATTTTTGCAATTACGCCCACTAAAGAGATTATGTCGCGTGATGGCAATTTTGCTCAAAATTGCCATCACTGAATTTGCATTTTTCACGATTTCACATCAATGAGACTAATAAGTATTTCTTATTTTCTATTGGTCTAGAGAGACATTGAATATGCAGTCATAAATCGGTTCAATTGCATATAAAAAGTAAAATGTATTACAAATGATGATGGCGGAAGTAATTGAAATTTTACGAACACTAGAGAGCAAAACTACTAAAAGCTACAATTTTTTATTCGGTGAAAGCATTTTAAAGTATATGATCTTGCAAAGTATTGACAACATAACACTTTGCGATTCAAAACGTTGATTATGCAAATTTGATTTGATTTTTATTGGTTTTCCAAATTTAAGCAGTTTTTTCATTAAATTTAAAAGACGGTGATGTGAAAACTATTGGGAATCTGCTCAAACTATGCAAATATTGATTAACTTTAATTAATTTTACAACATTAAAAGATATAAAGTAATATCATTCGTATGAACCCTTTTTTACCTGGTAACTTTGAATGATTTTTAATTTTTAATTTAATTTTTTTTTGTTATCATGAGAAAACCTGTTGCTGATTTCTCTAGAAAAATCGATAAAAGTTTATAAATATATATATTAAGATTTATTATTGCAATGTGCAAATCAGATTAAAAATATATTTAGTCATGAAAAAAAGCCTCATTTTTCACATTTTTTTATTAAATTAAAAAACGGCTACAACGATTTTTTTTCAAAGAAAGGAAAACATCACAAAAATGTTAATACGCGTCAGTTGACACCTGCATGATGCAAATATTATATTTAGTTCGCGAGGTATAGTGCATAACAAAAACGACCTTGAATGTCATGCTGACTTTTAATGATTTTTTAATTTTAATTTTAATTTTTTGTCATCATGAAGAAAAGTTTTTCTTAGTTTTGTACAAAAACTGTTGGAGAATTTAAGTTTTAGAAACATTGATCACTGTCTTTTGCAAATCAGGTTAAAAATTTATTGTTTGTGAAAAAAATCCTTTTGCACTTTTTTTTAATAAATTAAAAAAGTGCTCCATCAATGATTTAAAAATTAATTTAGTCACACCAATGTTAATACGCATCGATTGACACCTTAACGATGCAAATGATATGACATGACATGACAGAAATGACCTTCAAGGAGTCAGAACAACAAACCCCCCGACTGAAGTGTCCCAAAAACTAATATGCTCTTAAGATTGCTAAGACGCTTCGATTGACACCTAAACGAAGTCGATGCGCCTTTGTTTACGTGAGTTATGCTCGTAGAAAAACTGTCCACGAACAAACGTACGTATACACACACACACATCTCTCTTTCTAAAACTATTTCAATATACTCTAGAGACCTCAAAACGTAAACAAAAGTCGAAAATTTCAATTTCGATTTTCGAGGCGATTACAAGAACTTCCCATATACTGGGAAGTTAATACAAATTCAGTAACTATGCCGAAGTCATGGAAATTTTGAACGCAACTATTCAAAATGGCCATCGGGCGACAAAATCTGATCAATCGGCTTAATATCAAAAACTGCATTCATTTTCGCTGGCGCCCTTTTGTCTTTCAAGTGTCGAAATGAAAATAACAAATAACGTAGAATAGGTTCCATTGATCCGCGTAAATATACACTCAGCCACCCCCTCCCCAAAATTCTTACGTTATCAGTGAACGCTTCCGTAGGTGATATTAGTATTATCTCATTCCAATTACTGTTATGAGTACCTCTCATTATTATTATTAACTTCCCAGTATATGGGAGGTTCTTGTAATCGCCTCGAAAATCCAAATTGAAATTTTCGACATATCTTTACGTTTTGAGGTCTCACGAGTATATTTTAAGTGTTTTTAGAAAGAAGTATGTATGTGTGTGTATGTACGTACGTACGTACGTGCGTGTGTTCGCGGACAGTTTTTCTACGAGCAAAACTCACGTAAACAAAGTTGTATCGACTTCGTTAAGGTGTCAATCGAAGCGTCTTTGCAATTTTAAGAGCTGATTAGTTTTTGGGACACTTCGGTCGGGGATGTTTGCTGTTTTCACCCCTTGAAGGTCAACCCTGTCATGCGATATATCTCTCGAACCAAAGGTACGCTTTGCTTCATCAAGGTGTCAATCGACGCGTATTAACATTTTCGTGGTTCTCTCAAATTTTAAAAAAAAAATGTTCAAGCGGTTTCTTAATTTTTTGAAAAAAGTGCAAAAAATTGGAGTTTTTTTGAAAAACATCAAATTTTTAACTTTATTTTTAGGTCGCAGTTATCAATATTTATAAAATTTATATACTCCAAACACTTATTGTAGAAAAGCACCAAAATTTTTTCTCCTGATAACAATAAAATTGAATTAAAAATAAAAAATCATTAAAAGTCATCATGTCCTTCATGGTCATTTATGTCAATCATTATATCTCGAGAACCAAATATAATCTTTGCATGATTAAGAAGTCAATCAACGCGTATTAACATTTTATTGATGTTTTTAAATTTAAAAAAACATCTTTAAAGCCATTTTTTTTAATTTAATAAAAAAATATTGAAAATTATGGTTTTTCATAAAAAAATTAATTAATAATTAATAAAATTAACATCGTGATAATAAATGTTTACAAAATTTATAAACATTTATCAATTTCTTTAGAGACTAACAAAATATTTTCTCACCACGCGACAAAATCTCTTCAGTTGTCGTAATAACAAAAACTGCATTCAATTTTGCTAGCGCTGTTTTGTCCTTCAAGCATCGATATGAAACTAAACAAGCCGCGAAGTGCGACCCTTGAGGTCCACACGGTCAATTTTCCAGTAATTTCTACATAGTTATTAAAAATATTAAATACAATAATAATTTTGAAAATACTATTACTTTAAATAATAATAATGAAAGGTATTCATAGCAGTAACAGGAATCAGTTAGTATTAATCATATCATCTACGGGAGTATCCATTGATTACATAAGGCTTTTGGTGGATGGGTGATGATGATTGATTACAACAAATGCAAATTTGATTGAAATTTTGATGGTTTTCAAAATTAAAGCCGCTTTTTTTAATTAAAAGACTGCAAAAACTATTAAAATCCGCTCAAATGATCAAAACATTATAAAACTTTGATTGACTTTACAACAAAATCTTTAGAATAAAAGATATAAGGTAAAATCAATCGGAAGAACCCCTTTCATATGGTAACTTTGAAAGATGTTTTATTTTTAATTGATTTTTTTTTAGAATCATGAAAAAAGTTTTGCTGGTTTCTCTTCAAAAACTGATAGGAATGTATAAATTTTATAAACACTTATTACTGTGTTGTGCAAATCAGGTTAAAAAATATTTTTTATGAAAAAACCCTAAGTTTTCTCATTTTTTTCTATTAAATTAAAAAAACACTGGAACGGATTTCTATAATGTTAAAATAATCAAAGAGATTTTAAAACACGTCGATTCACACCTTAATGATGCAAATGTTATAGCTGGTTCGTGAGATATAGTGAATGGAAGAAATGACCTTGAAGGTCATGACGACTGTTAATAATTTTTTATTTTTTATTTAATGTTTCATTGCTTGAAGTATAAAAATTTTATAAAAATTGAATACTGTTATTTATTGTTTATGAAAAAAACCCTAATTTTTTGCACTTTTTTTTTTAAATTGAAAAACGGCTCCAACGATTTTTTCGAAAATTTGATAGATTCACACAAATGCTAATACGCGTCGATTGACATCTTAACGATGCAAATCTTATGTTTGGTTCGCGAGATATATATAACGCACGACAGAAATGACCTTGAAAATCATGATGGCTGTTAATGATTTTTAACTTCCCAGTATATGGGAAGTTCTTGTAATCGCCTCGAAAATCGAAATTGAAATTTTCGACATTTCTTTACGTTTTGAGGTCTATAGAGTATATATAGTGTTTTTAGAAAGGGAGATGTAAGTGTGTGTGTGTGTGTGTACGTACGTACGTACGTACGTTCGTGTACACTTTTTTCTGCGAGCATAACTCACGTAAAAAAAGTCGTATCGACTTTTTTGAGCGGTCAATCGAAGCGTCTTTGCAATCTTAAGAGCTGATTAGTTTTTGGAATACGTCGGTCGAGGGGGTTTGTTGTTTTGACCGTTTGAAAATCATTTCTGTCATGCGTTATATCTCACGAACCAAACATACGATTTCCTTGAACAAGGTGTCAATCGACGCGTATCAACATTTATGTAATTCTGTAAACTTTTCAAAAAAATACGTTGAGCCGTTTTTTTAAATTTAAAAAAAATGGCAAAAAATTAAGTTTTTTTTCTGAAGAAAAATAAATTTTTAACCTTATTTTCAAGCGGAAATAATCAATGTTTAAAAAATTTATATACTCGAAACAGTTTTTGTAAAAACAGCATAAAAATTTTTTCTCATGAATACGAAAAAAAATAAAATAAAAAATAAAAAATCATTAAAAGTCATCATGATCTTGAAGGTTATATTTGTCATGCATTATATCTCACGAACCAGATGTAATATTTGCATCATTAAGGTGTCAATTGACGAATATTAACATCTTTGTGATATTTTTAACATCATAAAAATTCGTTTCAGCCGTTTTTTTTCAATTTACTAGAAGAAAATGTGAAAAATTATGGTTTTTTTCATAAAAAATATTTTTTTAAACCTGATTTGCACAACACAGTAATCAATGTTTAATAAATTTATATATTCATACATTCATATTATCAGTTTTTGAAGAGAAACCGGCAAAACTTTTTTCCATGATTAAAAAAAACTAAATTAAAAATAAAAATCATTCAAAGTTACCATGTAAAGAGGGTTCATACGAATGCCATTATTTTATATCTTTTATTCTAAATAAATTGTTGTAAATTCAATCAAAGTTTTAAAATATTTGCATAATTTTAGCAGGTTTTTAATAGTTTTTCCAGTATTTTAATTTAAAAAAATTCTAAAACTTTGCAGCCCATCAAAATTTCAATCGAATTTGCATTTGTGGTAATCGACGCTTTGAAAGGTAAAATGTTTTATAGTCAATACTTTGCAAGATCATATGGTTTGAAAAGCTTTCATCAAATAAAATAATGTAGTTTTTAATAGATTCATTCTTGAGTAGTCGTAAGATTTCAATTACTTTCGCCATCATCATTTGTAAAACATTTTACTTTTTACATGCAATTGAACCTATTTTTGACTGCATATTCAAAATTTACCAATAGAACGTATAAAGTAATTATTAATCTCATTGATGAAATTCATGGCAATTTTGAACGCAACTATTCAAAATGGTCATCTCTGAATCATCCCAATTTCTTCAAGGAGAGTTATAACAAAAACTGCATTCATTTTTGCTAGCGCTCTTTTGTGCTTCAAGCATCGACGTGAAAATAACAAATAACGTAGAAAAGGTCCCACCGATTGATTGATCAAATCAATCTACCCCTATCCACCAAAAGCTTTACGTAATCAATGGATACTCCGGTAGATGATATGATTAATACTAACTGATCTGTTACTGCTTTGAATACCTCTCATTATTATTATTATTATTATTATTATTTAAAGTAGTACTATTTTCAAAATTATTATTGTGTTTAATATTTTTAATGTTTATCTAGATATTACTGGGAAGTTGACCGTGTGGACCTCAAGGGTCGCACTTTGCGGCTTGTTTTTTTGTGTAATTGGGATAAATTTTAAATATTTTGATGAAAATTCAACAGTGTAAAACATTGGTAAGCAGAGTGATCTACCACCGCCTAAGATGGCTGAGATTAAAGCCCTTATTACAACGAAAATTTATTCAAACCGAGAAATTTTAAGAAAGACTGGCGTCTCAGAAAATAACGTGAGGCGCATTAAAAAGAAAATTGATTTAGGGCAAAACTAAGGCCCCAAAAGGAAGGGGCACTGTGGAAGAAAAACGTTATTTACCCCGAGGTTGGAACGTTGTCTCAAGTACATTTGATTGAATAACAGGTTGGCGGCCACAAAGCAAATAAATTTATGCTTAGAAGAGTCCAATGTTCATGTGTCTGAAGGCACTTTGCGCCGGAAACTCTCAGATTTGAATTTTAGGGCCTGCAGACTAGCCAAAAAACCAAAGTTGACGGAGGCTATGAAATCGAAGCGTCTCAAATGGGCCAGAGAGCTCAAAGACAAAGATTTAATGTTTTGGAAATCGGTATTTTTCTTAAATAATTCTTACGCGGGTATCTTAAATGATCATTTCTTAACTTATACAGGTGTGATTTAGTGACGAAAGCTTTTTTGAGATATTATCAAATAAAGCTCAATGTGTTCATTGACGTTCTGGGGAGAAATTTCGAACAGAATGTGTGAGACAAACCCTAAAACATCCCACAAAGGTTACGATTTGGTGCGTTATAAGCGGTAAGGGCACTGGACGCCTGTACGTTGTAAACGGAATTATGAAACAGGACCAGTACAAGAAGGTCCTAAAAGTCGGCTCATTCCTCAGATAAGAGACTGGTTCCCACAAGAAAAGCCTTTCATTTTCATGCAAGACGGAGCTCCTTGCCACACTACGGACGGGAAACTCGCCAGATATGAATCCGATCGAAAATGTTTGAGACCTTATGAAGAGGCAGATAGCAAAGGAAAATATAACGACTAAAACTCGGCTAATTGGAAGGATTATTGAGGTGTGGAACCATCATCCACGCATGCAAGAGGCCGTGCAGGCCTGTATTTATACATGCCTTATCGGATCGATACCTTGATTGCCGCCAACGATGGCTTAACAAAATATTGATTTTATTCCTTTTATGAAAATAATATCTTTTTTTTTCAAAATACATAATATTTTTCTATTCATGTCTGTTCTTTTTTATATAATTATTCATATTCATCACAAAATTAATAAAAAAATGTTAAAATAGATTATAATCTGATAACTTCAAAAATTCAGGTGCACCTAATAATTTGGCCAGGGACTGTAGCTAAGCACGTTTGCAATTTTTCAGAAATAATTCAACAGCAGTACACTCGAATACTTCTTTTATATTTTTCCGAATAATAAAATAAACCTTTTTTTGCGGATATTTTAATGGACATTTTACATTTACACTTTACTACAAGCCTTATATTGCACAAATTACTGAAATGACCAAGTAATCTGATTAGAGTTTTAAATCATTGATTCAAGTAAATGGAAACGGAAACGGAAATGGTAGCTTATTTTTAAGAAACGAGATGGTTGTAATCATTGCTTATATATTGTACTCACTGCAGCACAACTCATGCCAGCAAACCATTATATGAATAGTAATGCATTATTGTTTTTTCAGATTTACAAAACTCTTTTGGCCAGAATAATTCGTATGTTACCGGAGAAAAAATCATGAAAGAAGCAGAATGAAGAGCAAAATGCCTATTTATTCAACAACTTCTTGTGTGACTTAAGGGGGGGTAAGGTTTGTTTCATCTAAAAAACACCTTTTTTTCATGAATTTTGTTGGAAAAAATTATTACTGTAGGTTTATTTTACATATTATTATCTAAAAGTACAACATGTGAGGAATATTTAAAAAAAATTGTCCAAAAATAGAAAGAAATAACGGATTTATTGTAGATCTCCGCAGGCGCCAAGAAAAAAAGTTTTTGTGCGGTGACCAGCCTACAGCATCACTGGATCATCTGAAACCAAAAAATCAAAATGCTTTCTTCAGTTTATTAATTTATCTCTCCAGTGACGTCGAGTTTTTTTAATTATTCAAATTTTTAATTTTTGGCACCATTTTTAAGCCAAAATAACAATTTTTGACGAAAAAATCGACGTATTTGTTATTGTAAAATTCTTAGTAATTAATTTTTTTAAAAAAACTTAACGTCACTAGAGAGCTATATATATGTAGAATATGTGTACAAAATTTCAAAACGATCGGTTTAGTAGTTTTTTCTGTAGGCTGGTCACCGACTTTAAAAATTACGTGTTTGGGAAAATCGATTTAAAGTTTTGTACACTGAAAAAATAAAAATATCTTGAAAAAACTGAAGTTTCTTATAAAATACGTACATGTCATCATCAATGCCGGGTCCATACAGTAGATCACTATCATCTAAGGCATCTTTTAGCTCCTGTCGACGTAAAACTCTGCCTTCTTTGGTCTCGCGAGCAGCTTGCTTGTCCGCTCTGCTGATCCGCAAAGAGTCTGTCGCGCGCACCCATTCATGCGCACTTGGTCCTGATGTGATGCCCAAATCTTGCATGAAGGTCAGAAAAGCAGTAGAGCCTTCGTTAAAAAGTGATGCTACTACATATGCTGCAATTTCAACGACAGTTCTGGTACCACTCACTGTAGTAGCTTTCGTTGTTGTTCTGCGTGAAACCACCCAGACAACGTTCCAATAGTGTGTCTTTGCTTAAATCTTCATATATTGTCTTTATTGCGTCTGAAACAACAGCTGGAAGTGGAGAGTAACTGTGCTTGAATGATCGTAATGTTTTTGCAGCTTCAGCCTTTTTCCACTCGCACCACGATTCATCGCATTTTTCGTGCTGGGGATTTTGATCAGTCGAAGAATTATGATAAAAAGTCGCCCATATAGCGTTCTTCATTTTGTCCACAGAATCATGATTTCTTCGAATTGCTAGCCCATAATACACTGTTAATTTGTCGATCATTTTGGTAGTTAGTTTGCCTTTACCGGAAAGAGTTTTCCTCTTAACTGTTTTACCAGATTTCGTTTTCGCATCGACCACGTGCGATTTCACTAAGTCGCGCAAACGTTTGCCCATCCTTTTTTGGACGTGTCCAATACACTCTTTCTTGTTTATTATGAAATTATCACCGTAAGGTTTCGCATTGACAACTCCGGTGTAGGTTTTAGAATCGCCATCACCAATGAAATTACGATATTTTACTTTTAAAAACTCTATCGAACGTTGAAACATTTTCACGATAGCGCTCACTTCCATATTACCGGATGGCCCACTGTGATTTGATTCACATTGTCCTTTGTTCGTGTGCTCTTCGTGCAACTCTTCATATTCTGAAGGTCCTAGTTTTTTGCTCCAGTTTTCACATAAGTTACAGTACGAACTGCTGACAAAAATATCAACAACTTTGCCGGTCCAATAGCCGATCAATGACGATACACCAAAGAGCGAATTAAATCCTCTTTTTTTCCATGTGCCATCACCGGATACTGTAATTTCGTCTGTGTCTTCGCGATTATTTTGTTTACAAGTCTCTTCTTTTTCTTCTTTGATGGCAGAAGCAAAATATTTATTCGCAACAGTTTTTACGCTGGTGTTCATTTTTTTAATGAAAGTATTGTAGCACGGTTTTGAAATAAAACTACTTGCCATGTCCATCAATCCACAAAATTTCGCACACCCGGCATGTCCTAGGCCTAAAACTCGCATTACGAATGCAAATCTATTATTTATTTCGTAGGCATTACCATCAATTCTTTCACTCGACGGAACATAGTTTGGAATTTTGCACTTTTCACACGTAACTTTTAGTTTGAAGCCAAGACCTTCTTTTTTACTAGATTCCAATGCCACTGAGCTATCACACGTTTTACACTTCAATAAAGTTGCTACAGTAGAAAAAACTAGAAGAAAGTCTATAATTCGATATTGTTTTTTAAGATCTTTCTCGACTTCAAGCGAAGCATTCAATTTGATTTTTTTCGCTGATGCACTAGACGCTCTTACTTCCGTTATTCGATCCTGCGGCATTACTCTTTTTTTTTTGGTCGGCTTACTCTTACGTCCTTCTCTGCTAGTTGGTTTCGGCATTTTTTCGAAAAAATTCAAAATCACTAAGAAAACTAAGCATAAACAAAACGGAGCACAACTCTCCTAAGTTCAAGTTTAGAATGAAATATATATTCTACATCGCAGAGACGAAGAGACGAAAAGAGGAAATAAAAAAATTACAATAGAGACCGAAACAGTTGCCGCTCGCCGCTCAGCGCAGATAGCTAAAAGGCGCGCAAACCTAAGCTAGAGGTAGGGTTATTCAACCTACTGTAACTTCGTTACTTTTGCTCCGAATGACCTACAAATTTAATACAATATTCTTCAGATGTTGTACTTTCAGAGAAAAAAAAACAAAAATTAAAAAAAATTAGTTGCCAAACCTTACCCCCCCCCCTTAAATTATGCAATTTTTTATATATTTTCTCATATAGGTAAGAAAATTTCAGTCTTCAATTTCGATTTCGGCATTTTAGCTTTAAGCAAAAGACAAATAGAAACATTTACGTGGTCCCCATACTTCGCAGTTTGTACGAAATTTTACATATAAAATACAGATCCTATTGAAAGCAAATAACCTTCAATTCCTGAACAAATTTAATTGTTTAATTGATACTATCTGAGATCCAGCTTCATTTTACCTTATTTTCGCTTCTTAAATCAAAATTAACCATTTTTTACTTTATCAATTCAAAACGAATAGTTTTATCTCAAGAATAGGTTGTGGGCTTATTTGGAAAATACGCAACAACTTCTAGAAGGCTCGTTTACTTTAATCTGATAAAATTTACGCAATTACCTTATCTCATAGGTTAAACCCGTTGATACTATTGTGTTTTTGCACATGCCATTGAGTAAACTTCCCATTAAGACAACAATTGATAAGAAGGATCGTATGATGCAGAGTAACGCAATCAATTCTGGTTATTTTGATTCATAAAATGTACAACGAGGATCATTACGGATCTAAATTTAATGACAGTCGCATTTTAATTTCTAAATATTGTCTTAATTTTTTGTTATTGTTGACGTGCTTCAAACGGTTCCAGACAATGAGATTAAGCTGAGGTTTATCATATATCGAAGATTTGCTATTTTAAGACACCGAGAGGTATTGTATAGTATAGATATATTTGATAAATGAGCTTGTGCTGTCCACACCTTAGTTTAATGAAATTACCAATTTTGATTACTACAATACATGAAAAACGTCAAATTTGGTAATCAACTTCAAGTTAAAAATTTGCTATGTGTTTCTAGAAAGCACATCACAGTTCTTAGCTGACTTAACCGATCAACTTAATTGCGTCTGGTTCCATATTTTAGGATAAGGCTTAGTTTTTCTTGTTTGTGTTCTACGGCAATATTGCAACTGTAAACACTATGTAGGTAAATTTTCTGATAATTATCGAATATTTGAATGCCTCACATACTCATTTCCGAAATCACACCATTTTTCGCTTTGGTCGTGCTACTCGAAATTCGAATTTCAACTGGCAATTCTAAATTTCCCAGCGATAATGTTTTGAATCAAAGAATCGTCTGAGTTTTTCGTTGTGTGTCTCATTTTAATTTAAAGAAAAACAAGTAATTTTTAACCAATAAACCACAACATTTATTAATTTTGATTATTAACAAATATTTATTTCGGGACACAGTTAGTCCCTTCTTCAGTGTTGTTTAAACTGAGATTTGAAGAAATCCTTAATACCTAGTGCTTAAACACCTATAAGTTTTAATTCGGCTATCCTAATTATATCTGCAAAGCACTCTAATTAAAAAACAACCTTCAAACCTCCTTAAAGCTGGCGATATCTACGTCCAATAGGCCTAAAAGAAACTATTACTGAAGATATGACTTCGAAAATGTTCAGCTTCCGTTTGTGAGTCTTACGGAACCTTTATGCAAGTTAAAATTCCACAACCTATGCTCAAAAGTCCTACCGAAACCCTATCGAAGCTATTTTGCCTACGAAAAACCGAAAATCCAACCTTACCGAAGTTTGTTTGCTAGTTGGGCTACCAAATCCACCTCATCCTTGTTTTCCGGCGTGCCCATCTTGTCCCTGAATTTCCTTTCCTCTTCCTCGAGCGCTTCCTTTTCATCTTCTTCTCTTTTTTCTTTCTCCCCTATTTTACCTTCTTCCTTCCCTGTGGAGTGATGACCGCTGCTATTCTTACCCCTAACTATAATAATAATAACAATATTAATATAAAAATAATTGTAACAAATAGAAGAAAGTAATGAAGGTCTCACATCAATTATCCTATCAACAGAAGTTACATTTGATTAGGATTTTAAACTTTGTAAAAACTCAATACAACATAAGACTTATCAGAATATAGAATAACAATATTTTTCATAAATACTATTTATCCGTGCCTTTAAAACAAAAAAGTTATGCTTCATCAAAAGTAATTTTTACTATCAACGACTTCTACTTACCACCATTGTTTTTTTTTCAAATGCAAAATATATATTACAGTATTGCTTTCGAATGTTTTTTTGAACATAATATTCTTGTCTTAATTGCGAAATAATAAACCAACGTTAAATTGCAAAAAGATTGTTGATTTTTTCGTATCGAACAATATCCTCACATCCACTTTCTTTGAACTATCATTAGTTTACATTATTTCAGTCACGTTTCATTATAAACAGCGACATGTTTTTGTTGTAAAGATTATTCAATCATTATCAACAATAATTATTCGTTATTAAGATTATTTAATTATTATCAACAATAATCATTCGTTATTAAAAATGTTTGATCGTTACTGAATTATTATAACTGATATTGTATTTACAATATCAAATTATAACCAATAATGTTTGACTATTATTATTAACAATATTAAATTATTTATAACAATATCTACTTATTAACTGCACCAACGTCAGTA
This sequence comes from Oxycera nigricornis, assembly GCA_963942545.1. NCBI lineage: Eukaryota > Metazoa > Arthropoda > Insecta > Diptera > Stratiomyidae > Oxycera > Oxycera nigricornis. Next base: position 43,924,195 of record OZ012662.1, read on the forward strand.
CTACCATTCTCCCAAACCTGATTTTATAAGTTTAGAATTCTATAAATTAATCTTGATTTGTTTATAACTATTTGTTAAATACCATTTTTTTAAACATTGATGAAAATTTTGCTAAAATACATAATATTAAAAATATTACTGTGAACAACAGCGTCAACAGTTTAAAAACTAAGCAATTTTTTGACCTTTTTCATCCTCAATAAAAACGGCTGTTACGTAATTACGAGTTTCAGGTCAATATGACCTTTGGTTCTCGAGGTAATCGAGACGATGAATAATTCCGAACGCAGATACACATATACGTACATACACATGCACATACATCTCTCTAAAAACTATGGATTTGGATTCTAAAGATCTTAAAACGTGGAGATATGCCAAAACTTGGGATTCGTAAAATCGGCCCCATTACAATAATTTCCCACTGGGAAGTGGGAAGTTAAAAATAGTAATAAATTCCTTTGGCTGGTACCGAGTCTACTTTTGGGGAGACCTACATCTTTTGGAGATGGTGGAAACACATAACTTATATTGCCCATAGAGAAATTCATACCATAAGCCTCACCGGAATTAATTCCCACGATCCACCACTACAAATAAAATTTTTTTGCACACCTGTCGTAAACATATTATGCTGACATGAGTTTGCTAGCAATATCCTTGCAATAATTTCATCAATATCATACTGGTTATGAGTTTTATAACTAAAATTTGAATAAAAAGCAACACATTATTTTTAATTTAAAGAAAAACAGTTAATTTTTAACCAATAAACCACAACTTTTATTAAATTTGATTATTAACAAACATTTATTTCGAGACACAGTTAGTCCCTTCTTCAGTGTTGTTTAAACTGATAATTGAAGAAATCCTTAATACCTAGTTCTTAAACACCTATAAGTTTTAATTCGGCTATCCTAATTATATCCGCAAGGCACTCTAATTATTTCGCGAGTTTAACAAGCCATGAAAACCCATTTCCCAGGTCATGGTTCATTCGTCGCATTTCCGGGGTTTCCGCTATAAAAAGGCTCTCGTACGCATCGAGTTGAGACCTTTTTTGGACCTGTTTTATACACGCTGCGTCTTCGATGCCAATCACGTGACCTTTCTCAATTATGTGTTTGGCTACCGATGACTTTACGTCCGTTTTTTGGGATCTGCCAGCTATCTCGGCCTATGCTCACCGACTCTCGTTGGTATCAGCCTTATGGTTTGACCAATATATACCATTTGACAGTCAGGGCAAGTTATCTAGTAGATGCCACTTTTTTCCTTGTGTAAAACGGCGTCCTTCGTCGTTCCCAGGATTGTTCTTAGGTTAAATTTCTGACTGGTTGTTGTCGCTATCACGTTGATTCTTCTAAGGTACTTTCTGGCTCTGTCGCTCATATGTGACCGGTTCACTGCTGTTCTTTTTATTCCGTTTTGTTTGTCCATGCTTGTTGATATAAGCGTGGAACTCAAGCTGCTCTTCATTTTCCTCTCTTTCTTCTTTATCACATTTCTTATTACTCCTGGTTGAAACCCGTTTAGTCCGGCTGTTTCTATTATGTGACGAGTTTCCTGTCTTTTCTTTCCTGGTTTAACGGTATTGAAAGCATCCTGTGTATCATGGAGCTGTATGCTTCCATGTTTTGTGCATATGACTGGTTTGACGTCTTTGGTATTGTCCTTTGGGTGTGGCTAGTTTTTCTATATATGTCAAACTCAATGTTTCTATCTTTCCTGATGATTTTTAAATCCAGGAAGTTTATCACTTCCTGTTCTTCTGTCTCACTTGTGACATCAGCGTTGGCCAAAGTCCTCGGACGATTCCTGCGCAGCCTTCGGGGAGTGCCGTCCCCGCGTACCTTAGGTTGGTGATCGGTCCAGTGTCTGCAGTCGGACACAACCGAAGTGGGCTTGAGTGGGGCTCAAGTCCACGAAGCCTTACCAGGGGTCAATCTGGTACCACGGGGACCGGGGCCCAGGGAGGAAAGCCTCCCTCCGGTCGCGGTGAGGACCCCCTTTAGGGGGGTGCAAACGTGGTGGCTGTGGTTAGGACCCATATGCGGGTAGAGCTCACTTTGATGCGCTTTGAAGTCTGTATGCCTTCGGGTATAATGACTTCTGCAGCATCATTGGGGGTTCGGCGTGGAGTTGCGAGGCAACCCGGTGCCGAGACCGTGAGATCGGGAGAGGATACGGTAGGCCTCGCTTTCACCAGTAATGTCATTGAGCCTGCACTCATTAGGCAAACTGGTACTCCCAAGTGGTGGTGGGAGGGCGCTGGCAGCCGCATTGTAGTTGCCCGTTGTCCAATCGTGGACCGTGGAGTTAAACCCCCTCTGGGTAGGCCTCCACGTAAAACACAGGTACATTTCTGTCTCACTTGTGGATTCGATTTTCTTGTATATACTATTCAGGCCAGCCAATGAGCTGCAAATATTTGGTATGATTCTTATATATTTAATGGGTGCTCCTTTACTCATTATACACGTTTATTGTTTATTGTTTTCGTATGAATGTTTTTTGAGGTATAAAAAAACTATGAAGTTTTATTTGGTGAGAACTTTAAACACCCGATTTCGAAAAACCAATGATTGTCAGAAGTTTAAATTAGGTAGAAGAAACTTTTTTAGAAATCAGGTCATAAGAGTAAATGAAATTAAGTAATATTATTGTTATCAACCCTTTTAAATTATAAATATGAATGGTGTATTCTTTTTGTATGAATATGTTTTGCAATCAGAAAAAATGTTTTTTTTGTTTAATAAGATATCTTCATCTTCAAAACAATTTATCTTTCAGAGCGTTGACTACCGCAATCTCAAACTTGATTGCACAAAAATATGTTTTTCTTTTCAAATTTTAAGCAGTTTTTCGTGAAAATTATGGAAAATCTGCCCAAATTATACAAATATCAATAATTTTTGACTGACGTCGCAACAATGACTTCAGAATAAGAGATATCGGGTGATATCATTCCTTAGAACTCTTTTTACACAGTGACTTGATGTTTTTTTTATTGACATTTTTTTGCAATCATGAAAAAAAATTTACCTGTTTTTTTTTTCAAAAATTGTTTAGGAAATATAAATTTTATAAACATTGATTACTGTGCAAATCCCGTTAATGATTTTGATTTGATGAAAAAATTCTAATTTTTGAATTTTTTTTATCAAATTAAAATAACGGCTTCAAGACTTATTTTCAAAATTTGACTGAATCATTCAAATATTAAAACATGTTTATTTACAACTCAATAATGCAAATTTAACAACTATTACATTAATAATTTATAAACATATACAGACTTATTTGCAAACACACTTCAAATAAACTCTAAAATCCTCAAAACGTGAAGACATGTTGAAACTTTTAATTTTAATTTTCGAGGCGATTGCAAGAACATCCCAAAAAATTAGTTTTCACTGGCAGTTTTTCAATGGGCATATAAACGTATCTCTTTTGAAATGGTTTCTCCTCTTTATTTTTTTATCTCGGTTCATGAACTGATTGCTTCAATAATAATAGATCACACTTTGTGAGAGATTTTTCATATAAATATTTTTCGAGTGGCAATAAAGTCATCAAAAAACCTAAGACAGATGTCTCACACGAGTTTCTTTAGAAATTTTCTTGTTTTTTTCTGCTTTTGAGAATTGGACAATAGGAAATTTTTTGCATAAATTGTCTCCACTCGATTTCGACAGTGAGTCACGTTTACACCGTTTGAAGTCAAATCGATTAAAACATTCGAAATTTAATGTGTGCAATATAATTTTTTGAATATTCGGGGTTTTTATAGACAAAATCAGTATCTGCGAACATACTGCGAAGATAACCAATCTCAGCAAGTTTAAAATATATGAATATATATATATTCATTTTTTTAAAAAACAATTATTTCAGAATAGATAAGTCACAGTGTAAATCTTCCGCCATAACATTAGAAGCAGCGAATCAGCCGAAAAAAATGATGCTAGTTCTGTTTCTTAGGTACAAGTGAAATTCTAATCATCGGTTTTATTTTAGGAAATTTTTGAGAACAAGCTGGAAACTAATTTGGCCGTGACAGCGTGCTTTGTTGTTGAATTTCCAAGTGGGCCTTGCTACTAAGAGAAGCAAACCATTGTGAAAAATAGAATTTTATCCGTCACATTACAATTATCTTTTGTCTGTCCTTTGTCCGCAAAAGCCTTCGGAATTTACAAGTACATTATTGCTCAAATTTTCATTGCACAACATTATATTTATAACGGAGTCTTTATCGACGGGTCAGTAAAGATTGCATTGAAGCGCTGATATCTTATTTTCAAATACCGTCCTAACTAGTTCCAATCAGCTCGGTACAAGCAGCAGATGGTACTTGCTATTGAAACTTAAAAATAGACTATAATGCTATGTAGGTTCAGGTGAGGTAATTGGAAACAAAATTCTAATGTTTTGCATTGATATTATCCCGGACCCATTGGTTGATTTTCAAAATGAAATTTTGTCATTTGTGTTCAAAACTGCCTGAATGCTATGGATTGGAAATTTTGACTCTATTTTCATTTTCAAATGAGAAAATGCCTGTTTACATTTACCCCAGTGTATGAGACAAGAGGGTAAATGGAAACAGCGATTTCATCACTGCATTGATGGAGAACACAGCTTATTCTTAGCTATATGTTGTGTAAGGTGGAGGTGGCTTTTTCTTTTAATACGTCCTGGGCATCCAGAAAATACCATGTAAATCAACTATCGTCCAAACGTTATCTAAGAATATTTACTGAGATAAATCGCACTAAGACATGCCAAATTTGAGTATAGTACATACAAAAACAAGTCGCGAGGTGCGACCCTTCAGGTCCACACGGTCAACTTCCCAGTAATATCTACATAAACATCAACAACATTAAACACAATAATAATTTTGAAAATAATACTACTTTAAATAATAATAATGAGAGGTATTCATAGCAGTAACAGGAATGAGTTAATATTTATCATATCATCTTACGGAAGGTTTTTTTGGATTTCCAACATTTAAGCAGTTATTTTATTAACACTAAAACACTAAAAACTATTAAAAATTCGCTCAACTTATGCAAATATTATAAAACTTGGATTTCAACAATTTCCTTAGAATAAAAGATATAAAGTAATATCATTCGTTAGAACCCTCTATACATCATAACTTTGCATGATTTTTTATTTTTTATTTAGTTATTTTATAATCATGGAATATGGTTTTGGTGGTTTCTCTTCAAAAACTGATAAGAATGTATAAATTTTATAAACATTTATTACTGTGCTGTGGAAATCAGGCTAAAAAATTAATTTTTATGAAAAAACCCTAAAAGCCTAATTTTTTGCATTTTCTTTTATTAAATTAAAAAGCGGCTGAAACAATTTTTCTATAATGTTAAAAAATTGCAAAAATGTTAATACACGTCTATTGACACCTTAACGATGCAAATATTATAGCTGGTTCGTGAGATATAGTGAATGATTAAAAAATGACCTTGAAAATCATGATGACTTTTAATGATTTTTTATTTTTAATTAAATTTTTTGTGTAATGATGAGAAAAAATTATGATGACGTTTTCACAAACAATATTTGGAGTATATAAATTTTATAAACAGTGATTACTATATTTCGCAAATCAGGTTAAAAATTTAATGTTTATAAAAAAAGCAACTATTTTTTTGCACTTTTTTTCTTAAATTAAAAAACGGTTCCAAAAATTTTCGTAAAAATTTGACAGATTTGAGAAAATGTTGATATGCGTCGATTGACACCTTAATGATGCGAATCGTATGGTCAGTTTACGAGATATAAGGCATGACAGAAATGACCTTCAAAGAGGCAAAACAACTAACCCTCAAGACCGAAGTGTCCAAAAACTAATCAGCTCTTAAAATTGCAAAGACACTTTGATTGACACCTTAACGAAGTCGATCGGACTTTGTAAACTGTTCACAAACGTACGTACGTACACACACACATACATCTCCCTTTCTAAAAACACTTTATTTATACTCTATAGACCTCAAAACGTAAAGAAATGTTGAAAATTTCAATTTCGATTTTCGAGGCGATTACAAGAACTTCCCAGTATGTTAATTATAATTCACAACTAAATGTGTGGTTTATCGCCACGCAAAGGGCAGTTCTTTTGTTGTTCCCAATTACCCCAGGGTTAAATATCTATGGGGTAATTGGCAACATAAAGCTTACACATCAATTTAAACAGAGAGAATCATAATAATAAGTATATTCTTTCAATAAGATCTCACATAACAAATTGAATTAGTTGAAATCACTTACTTTGCGTTTTTTTATGTGCTGCAGAGGAAAATTTGAGCTCACTAAACTTCGATAAACAACTTTTTTCTTAATGTCATGAAAAGCACGGGAACTATCTTAATGTCTTTCGAGTGTTGCCAAGTCGACAATCGTCGGCATTTAAGTTTATTATAATCACCACGAGGGCAGCTATGTCGTTTGTTTCCATGTTTCCCCATGTTGCCATTTATCCCACTTGACCCTATTCAATGAAATAGCCTTACAGAAATGAGCTGCAAAATGCAACCCTTCAGGTCCAAACGAACAAATTCCTAATAATATGTATTTATACAAATATTCAAAATTATAATAATCGCTTAAGATGCAAAAATAATTATATTTTACGCCTCCCGAACGTATGATTCGAAAATGACTACCGTATAATTAGTTACCAATGCTATTAACTTTAAAGGTATAAGCGGACACACTTGTTAGGTTAAGGATCCAATTGGTGAGTAAGTAGGCTGCGATGTGACGCAAGGTAACATTTCAAAACATAAGTGTCAAATGCGCAATTTCAAGATTTTTTTTAATAAGATTAAAAACTGCTGTCCGAAAATTATTGACAATCTGCTCAAATCATACAAGTATTACAACGTTTGGATTGACACTTTAACCAAGCAATTTACATAAGTGAAATTAAGTAATATTATTAGTATCAACCAATTATTCATAGTAATTGTTAATTGTGCATTATTTTTAAATTTTTATTTGGCATTCACGAAAAACTGTTACGAGAATCAGATTTCGTTAAGCGTTGATTGCTAAAAGGAAAAAGCCGAAATTGGTCACAAAAAAAGCCGACAATAAAACACATAACTTTCTACAAGACAGACATATACAGTCTGTCAAGTAAGAGTGTGGTCGCGTTAATTTATAAAAAAAATTATTTGATGAAACTTTCATATTTATATATACATTGTACACATTACAAACAATGATACAATTCGGTCAATAATGTGTCCAGTCACCACCGGCGTCGATAATTGCCTGGCATTTCCGAGGCATGCTTTCTACTAATTTGACGACGTATTCTAGTGGCAAGGATCTCCAGATCCGACGAATTTCGTAAGACAACCGCTTCAAAGTGTATGTGCGTCTTCCACGAAGCTTCAGTTTAATATATGCCCACACATTTTCAATCGGGTTTGCATCGGGCGACTGCGACGGCCAATCCAATGTAACGATGCCAGATTGAGTCTTCCACAGAGTACAGAGCTTGCTGCGGTGTTTAGGATCGTTGTCCTCCTGCAGAATCCAATCTTCATTTTTTGTGATGAACCATCGTTTGGCAGATGACAGTTAAGCCTTTTTGTAGATTTTTATCATTTTCTCGGCATTTAGGTTGTCAGTAAAGCGGTGCAAAGTGCCGAATCCCTGCTTTGAGGAGCAGCCCCAAAGATGCACCTTTATTCCATGTTTTACGGTCCGCTGAACAAGCCTATTGGTGGAAGTTGACCAGGCTCGCGTGAGGACAGAACGTGCCCATATAGAACATTCATCAGTAAAAATGACATTTTCAAAATCTCTATCAATATTCTCATGCGCCCCAGCGAGTCGCTTTGTCACATGTTTTTCAGTCAACAGAGGCTTCTTCATTGTGTTGCGCCATTTCAAATCATGAGTACGAAGATGGGTTCGGATAGTTTTGTAGGATATATCTTAACCTTTTGCCATTAATTTTACTTGTCCTTGCCGCAGTGTTAAAGCAGGATTCCGCGAAAACAGATTCAATATTCTTTTTTCATCTTTTTTGTTCACTTTTCCTATCGAGCCACGTTCTGGTAAATCATCGACATTTTTAGCCACTTTATATCGCTGTATCCACTTCTGTACAAATGCCTTCGACTTTCTCATATATTTAGCAGCCGCTAATTGCGACATTTTGGGACCTTTCGGGTGGATGCAAAGGAACACAGCCTCGTAGCGCGACGCGTACTTAGCACTCATGGCGTTTAACGTGATTCTCTTTCAAAAAATCAACGACAACTGAATCTTTGTTGACAATGCATCAAGGACAAAGCTTCCCTCTATCGGCTCGCGAAGGAATTAGAGCGAAATCTTTCATTACCTGTCGGTGAAGTCGACCACGCTCTTACTTGACAGACTGTATATTGACGCGATTAGACTAATTTTAAAGAAGAAACGCCCAGATAACTTCGAGGACTTGGCCAACGTAATAGCGAATGATAAAGCTTCTGTCACTTACACAAAGCCAGTAAGAACAAGGAACGAGACATGGATTACGGGACGAATTATATATGCTTCAAATAAAAAACGTAAAGCCTACATATCATTAATGAAGGATCCGATGAGTCCTCGAAAGCAGCAGTGTTATAAATTAATATAAAATGAATGCAACAGAATTATAAATGAAGTTAAACTAAACTATTATTCTAAAACACTTGAGCAAAGTTGTAGAAATCCTCGTCAATTTTGGAAATTAGTGGATGGTGTTCTCCGGAAAGGCGACTTAAATTGTAATAGCAAATATACAATCGAAAAGCTATTATTCGCAGACAGAATAGTAACTGATTCCGAAGAAGTTGCCCGCTGCCTAAATCATCACTTTTCTTCGATAGGACAATAAATTGTTACGGATATCCCGAACATCGCACCAGCTCCTAGTAAAATTGCCCCAATATCCTCTTTCCACCTGAGGAAAACAGATAAGCAGGAGGTAATCAAAACAATTGACTCATTGAAAAACCATACTGCTCCAGGTCCTGATGGTATTGGCATCGACGACATCAAAGCAATCAAAGAAAATATATGCTGATACCCTTGTGTATCTAATAAACAAAAGCTTCACGGAAGGAAAATTCCCGGAGCACTTAAAAGTCTCGACGAATCCAAACAATTTTAGACCTATCTCACTTTTAAACTCATTAAGTAAAGTAATAGAAAAAATTTTGGACTCCCGTTTCAAAAAATTCCTACTGCAGAATGATATCCTGAATAGAAACCAATATGTGTTCCAGGAGGGTAAAGGTACAAAAGATGCCATCGTGGATGCGATTAGCTTCATAAATATGCTTTTAGATAAAAGTCTATATGTTGCTGCTGTTTTCGTGGATCTCAAAAAAGCCTTTGACACCGTAATTCATAAAACTATGATGACTAGACTAGGGGAATATGGAATTGTGGGAAAAGCAAGAGATCTCCTGTGTTGCTATTTGACAAACAGACATCAATCAACTTACATTGGGGAAATAAAAAGCGAACCTGCTAAAATTAGCATTGGGATTCCGCAAGCATCCATCCTGAGACCAACGCTTTTCTTGTTATACACCAATTCCATAAATAGTGCTGAGCTTTCTGCAAAAGTTGTAATGTACGCATATGACGCAGTACTCATCTACTCTGGAAAAACCGAACTTGACATTGAACGTAACGTGAACACCGATCTAGACAAATACTGGCGCTGGCTACTACAAAACAGACTATCAATCAACTACCTAACAAAAACAAAATACATCCTTTTTAAACAGAAAAATAAAGCCGACATACATCCACTGATCAAAATGAATCATACAACTCTTCAGAGGGCTGAGCAAATGAAATACTTGGGACTCACAATTGATGAAAAACTTCCATGGACGCTTCACATAAACGATCTTAGAAAAAAACAGCGGTTCTCGTAGGTCTTCTGCGTCGATTCAACTTCTTCCCGACCAGCAGTAAAATTCGAATTGTACATGCGCATATTCTTTCGAAAGTTACTTACGGTCTGCTGATATGGAGTCAGACATCCAAAAGTAACATTACAACCATCTCCAGACTCATAACCAAGGCTTATAAAAATATATATATAATCTTCCTATGCTAACCGCTACGGTCGAGATATACAAAACGGTAAAGAGCTTAACCTAGAAAGCCTAATTAATGTGGAGAGAGCTAAATTCATCTATAAACATCTGCACTCAAAAGAATATAGCTCATTAAACCTTGAAAAAATATCGGAAAAAAATATTTATAATGTCCGGAGTGCCAACAATATAATAATCAGATATGCCAGAACGGAACGACTAAAGGAGGATCCCGTGAATGAAGCAGCAGGCTTTTACAATACTTTACCAAACTACATATAGGCCATACCAAACTTCAACACGTTTAAAATGACGCTAAATTAGTATCTCATACATGAACAAAACCGGAAGTGAATACATCAGCTCCATCTTTACTCAAAGTTCTTGCATAACGAAATCAGAATTCAACAAGCCGCGAGGTGCGACCCTTGAGGTCCACACGGTCAACTTCCCAGTAATATCTACATAGATATTAAAAATATTAACCACGATAATAATTATTGAAATAATATTAATTTTAATAATAAAAATTTACCTCTCATAAAAGCTATTGGAATGACTTAATATTCATCGTACCATCTACGCGAGCGTCAATTGATTACGTAAAGATTTTCGCGGATTGGTTTGATTGAATATTCATGTAAATCAATCGGAGGGGGGACAGGTTACAAAGCCTTTTCTACGTTATTTGTTATTTTCATATCGATACTTGAAGGACAAAACAGCGCCAACAAAAATGAATGCAGTTTTTGTTATTACGACCATTGAAGAGATTTTGTCGCGTGATGGCCATTTTGAATAGTTGCGGTCAAAATTGTCAGCATTTTGGCATAATCAGTGAATTTATATTTTTTCACGATTTTACATCAATGAAACGTTTTGAGAAAAATTGATTATGGAATCAAAAATAGGTTCAATTGCATGTAAAAAGTAAAATATATGTATTTCAAATGATGAAAGAAGTAACTGAAATTTTACGAATACTAAAGAACAAAACTCCTAAAAACTACAACTTTTTATTTGATGAAAGCTTTTCAAAGCACATGATCTTAAAAAGTGTTGACTACAAAACATTTTACCATTCAAAACGTTGATTACCACAATTGCAAATTTGATTTGATTTGTATTGGTTTTCAAAATTTAAGCAGTTTTTTCATTAAAGTTAAAACACGGTTCTGTGAAGGCTATTAAAAATCTCCGCAAATTGTCCAGATAATAATAAAGTTTGATTGACTTTAAAACAATGTCTTTAGAATAAGAGATTTAACGTATACAAATTCGTATGAACCCTTTTTACATGGTGACTTTGAATGATTTTTTTTATTTTTAATTCAATTTGTTTTGAAATCATGAGAAAATATTTTGCTGATCTCTCTACAGAAATTGATAAAAGTTTATAAATTTTATAAACATTTATTATTACGATGTTTATTTTATTAACTATTAATTAATTTTTTTATGAAAAAAACACTAATTTTCAATATTTTTTTATTAAATCAAAAAAAATGGCTTTAAAGGTTTTTTTAAAATTTAAAAAAATCGTTTTAATGTTAATACGCGTCGATTGACGCCTTAATGATCCAAAGATTATATTTGGTACTCGAGATATAATGAATGACATAAATGACCATGAAGGTCATGATGACTTTTAATGATTTTTTATTTTTAATTTAATTTTTTTTGTAATCATGAAAAAAAAATTTGGTAGTTTTTTCACAAGAACTGTCTGGAATATATAAATTATATAAACATTTATTACTGCGTGTTGAAAATCAAGTTAAAATTTGATGTTTTTGAAAAAAAAAACCAATTTTTTGCACTTTTTTCAAAAAATTAAAAAACGGCTCCAACGTTTTTTTTACAAATTTGACAGAATCATTAAAATGTTAATACGCGTCGATTGACACCTTAATGATGAAAATCGCATGTTTGGTTCGTGAGATATAGCGCATAACATGGTTGACCTTCAAGGGGTGAAAACGGCAAACCCCCCCGACCGAAGTTTCCCAAAAACTGATCAGCTCTTAAAATTGCAAAGACGCTTCGATTGACACCTTAACGAAGTCGATACGACTTTGTTTACGTGAGTTATGCTCGTAGAAAAACTGCCCGCGAACGCACATACGTTCGTACGTACGTACGTACATACACACACACACACACATACATACTTCTTTCTAAAAACACTTTATATATACTCTATAGACCTCAAAACGTAAAGAAAAGTTGAAAATTTCAATTTCGATTTTCGAGGCGATTACAAGAACTTCCCATATACTGGGAAGTTAAAAACAACAAAATAACATGAATGATAAAATAAAATGAATGATCCTAAATTTTGATAGTTAGGTGCTATCCCTTATACCGATCTACATTGTCTGGGAAGCACCAAGGTACGACAATTAATAAGAACGAAAATGAATGATTGATGGAGAGAGTGACCAGGAGGAGGAGGTGGTTTTAGTCGGTAAAAATCCGGCATGCCGAGAGGCGGGAGCTGATCGGCATCTTTTGAAGATTTCCATCTCCCAATGTTGAAAAAAAAATATCTTAATTTGAAAAACAGCCATACTGAAGTTATTGAAACTTTTATAGAATCACACAAATGCTATGTTGCATTGATTGAATTTTTAATACCTCGAAATGACCTGGGATGTATAAAAAAGCTGCTATGCTAAGTTCTATCAAAATCTCTAGTTTCATTGCTATTGCGGTTCGATTGACACCTCAAAAAAGTTGATTCGATTTTTAACGTGAGTCATTTTTGTAGAAAATTTACACCGAACATATAAACGTACATACACACACACACACTTGAAGACTTCTTTCCAAAAATAATTTTGTATACTCTAAGGACCTTGGTTGCTTGGCTGGTTGTAGTGGTAGCCTCCTTTATCCAAAGATGGCTCACTAAGGCCACTATAGGCCCATTGTGATACCACAAAAGATTGAGACGACGAGAACCATTTAGATTCTCGTTGGTTATGCAGCTAATATATAAATTAGCTTAGTTTCCTGGACAGTGCTGGGCATTCGCATAGAAAGTGTTGGATTGTCTCTTCCTCTTCTTCCGATCTGCAACTTCGGCAGATATCGTTGAGAGGAACACCCAATCTTTCTGCGTGTCTACCAATCAGACAATGCCCCGTCAGTACGGATACAATGGAACTCAAGGTTTCATGGCTCGTGTTGAGGAGCCGCTTCGTGCGTTTGGAGCACAGTGCGTGCCAAGTTTGTCCGATTGTCCTACAAGTTTCTTCAAGTAGCCAGTCCCTATTTCCAGCCTCCATTTCGTATTGCTTGAATCCTAGCTTTATCAAGGCTAGAGGTTGACCGGGGTGCAAGTGTTTACTCTTGGAGCTCAGTGTAAGCTCTTGTTAGGGCATCTGCATCGCAATTTCCCGGTATATCACTATGCCCCGGTACCCAGCAAAGAATGACTTCACAGTGAATCGATATCACGTTCAGTTGTGAGCGACATTCCATTGCAATCTTGGATGAGGTGTGCACGCTGAATACTGATTGGATAGCAGCTTGACTATCAGAGAAAATGTTTAAATTTCTTATGAAAATTTTCTGGTTTCTCAGCCAATCTAATGCCTTGTAAACCACAATGACCTCTGCCTAAAAACCACTGCAGTAGTCTGGTAACCGAAAAGGATAGTCTCAGACCTAACTGTTCCGAGAAAACCCCACAGCTAACTCTTCCACCCATTTTTGATACATCAGAGTAGATGTCGATCGATTCCTGTATCTCACATCTTTCTATAGTCCAGTCATCACTACTCGGGACAATTGACTTGAAACCATGGTGAAAACAGTGAATCGGAGACGCGAGGTCTACTTTTCCTGGCGGTGGTCAATCCCTCCGTAGTATAAAGGAGTGGCCATGCCAGAAACGTAGAGCTTTCAAACGAACCGCAGAGCACTTGGCCTGCTGCCTCGTAAGTAGCTCAGTCGGGAGCCAATTTAATAGAATAAACAAAGCTTTTGTCGGGGTGGTGCGTACAGTCCCGGTAATTGCAATAGTTACACTCCTTTTAACCTTGTTTAGCAGGTTTACATTTGATGACTTCGTCAAAGCTGGCCACCAAATAACTGCACCATACAAAAGGATTGGTTCCACTATCGCTGTAGAGAGCCATGATACAATTTTGGGTTTCAATCTTCACCTTTTTTCAATGGCTCTTTTGCAGCAGTAGATTGTACATGCCACTTTGCGTGCTTTTTCTGCTGTGTTTGCTTTCTACACGAGTGGAGTCCAGAATTGGACCTAAATATTTGACCTGGCAAGATGGATTGAAGCTTATCTCATCTCATCTCAAATTCCGTTTTCTGCGGATCAATCTTTAGACCGCATTCTATGTTACATTTGGAAAAGAATGCCTAGTGCGAAGTTTAGTCTTTCAGATAGGATGTTATTGCTATTGCAACATCTTTGGCATAGGCTACGACTTTGCAGCCAGTCGCTTCTATTTTTGACAGGAGTTTTCTCCACCAATAAGTCCCATAGAAGGAGAGAAAGCACCCCACCTTGTGGTGTGCCTCTGCAAACCCTCCTTCTTAAGGTACTGTTTCCTAGCGTGGACTTGATGTTCCTGCTGCTAAGCAGTTGACCAATGAACCCTGTCAGGTTGTCATCGACATTGCTTTCCCCGAGTGCTTTCCCAATAGCCTTATGGCTGACATTATTGAAAGCCCCTTCCATATCTATAAAAACCGTTTGCATATATTCTTTGATGCTCAGCGATTTTCGATGTAGCTGGTGAGCGAATGAAGAGCTAAGGGCCTTAAAACGTAGTTATATTTTACAAATTTCAATTTCAATTTTCGAACGGATTACAATAACTTCCCATATACTAGAAAGTTAGTAATAAACAACTGTTTATTCAAAATAACCATATTGTTCTTAACTTATATGTATTTCTGGCAGTTGAAAACTATTTTTAACTTCCCAGTATATGGGAAGTTCTTGTAATCGCCTCGAAAATCGAAATTGAAATTTTCAACATTTCTTTACGTTTTGAGGTCTATAGAGTATATATAAAGTGTTTTTAGAAAGGGAGATGTGTGTGTGTGCGTGTGTGTGTGTGTGTGTGTACGTACGTACGTACGTTCGTGGACACTTTTTTCTACGAGCATAACTCACGTAAACAAAGTCCAATCGACTTGGTTGAGGTGTCAATCAAAGCGTCTTTGCAATTTTAAGAGCTGATTAGTTTTTGGAAAACTTCGGTCGGGGGGGTTTGCTGTTTTGCCCGTTTGAAGGTCATTTCTGTCATGCGCTATATCTCGCGAACCAAACATACGATTTTTTTAAACAAGGTGTCAATCGACGTGTATTGACATTTGCGTGATTCTATCAAATTTTCAAAAATCTTGGAGCGGTTTTCAAATTTTTTAAAAAAAAGTGCAAAAAATTAGTTTTTTTTTCAAAAACAATAAATTTTTAACCTTATTTCCAAGTCTTAGTAATCAATTTTTATAAAATTTATGTACTCCAAACAGTGCTCGCAAAAACGTCACCAAAACTTTTTCTCATGATTACGTAAAAAAATAAATTAAAAATAAAAAATCTTTAAAAGTCATCATGATTTTCAAGGTCATTTTTATCATTCACTATATCTCACGAACCAGATATAATATTTGCATCATTAAGGTGTCAGTTGACGTGCATTAACATCTTTGTGAAGTTTTTAACATTAGAAAAATTCGTTTTAGCCGTTTTTTTAATTTAATAGAAGAAAATGCGAAAAATTATGGTTTTTTTCATAGAAAATATTTTTTAACTTGATTTGCACAGCACAGTGATCCAGTTTCTAAAATTTATACATTTTTATCAGTTTTTGGAGAGAAACCGGCAAAATTTTATTCCATGATTATGAAAAAACTAAATTAAAAATAAACAAATCATTCAAAGTTACCATGTAAAGAGGTTTCATACGAGTGCTATTACTTTATATCTTTCATTCTAAAAAAATTGTTGTAAATTCAATCAAAGTTTTAAGATATTTGCATAATTTGAGCAGATTTTTAATAGTTTTTGTAGTCTTTTAATTAAAAAAAATTGCTCAAATTTTGAAAACCAACAAAAATTTTCAACACCAAAAAGGCCCCCACCGATTGATCCGCGATAATATTCAATCTGTCCTCATCGACCAAAAACCTTACATAATCAATGGACTCTCCCGTAGACGATATGATTCATATTAACTCATTCCTGTTACTGCTATTGTAACATTTGCTCATTGTTGTAATGTTGTTGATGTTTATGTAGATATTACTGGGAAGTTGACCGTGTGGACCTCAAGGGTCGCACCTCGCGGCTTGTTTGTATTAACTTTTGCACAAAAACACATTTGAGTTCACATCTTGCTTCAATTCAAGCTTCTTGCGGTGACCTTTTTTGTGTAGTTCGAATCAACTCGGAGTTGTGGTTCACAAACGATTCGAAGGTCAGTGCTTCTATCGTAAAAAAAATATTACTTTCTGAATTGCTGTTCAGTTTACGCTTCATCTATATCTGAATTCAATAGTTCGTGAAGCTGCAAAATCTTCAGATAGCCAGCGTTCAGTTTTTCTCAAGAAGCTGTTGAATACAACTCTACTCTATCCTCTAGTGATCCGCTTCTAGATTCAAGATCAGTATGCTAATAAGCTTGTACTCACAATTGAAGTATTTATTATTTCATATTACAGATAACTTGTCATTAAACTATTTGAAAAACCATAAAATTCCTATGGCGTCATAACACAATTTATGATAAGATCGAAACACTATCGCTCAAAATAATGATTGAAAACTTGCCCGTTATCATACGCAGCTGTTATATGAGTAAACAATTGCAGATTGATATCTCTATTACATCCATCCGTTCATAATCCTTTTATCCACATCATCAGCGATTTGCCTATAATCAGACATCTATCGATGAAACTATGCTTCGAAATTCATATATAAACTCGTCCAACTATTGTCCACACATCATTCAAGATGTTCCGTTACGTAGTCTTGACCGCCCTCCTGGCCTGTGTTTCCGCTAACGCCGTTCCTCAATTGGACGGCCGCATTGTCGGAGGTCGCAACACCAACATCGAAAGCTACCCTCATCAAATCTCCTTGAGGAGGTCTGGCAGCCACATCTGTGGTGGATCCATCTACAAGGCTAACGTCATCGTTACCGCCGCTCATTGCGTCTATGGAACATCTGCATCGTCCCTCTCCGTTGTTGCTGGCACCAGCTCCCGCACCTCTGGCGGAGTCTCCCGCACCGTCTCGACCATACGCATGCACCCCAGCTATAGCACCAGCACCACTAACTACGATGTCGCCATCCTGATCCTTTCCAGTGGATTCGCTTTTACCAACGCTATCCAACCAATCGCTCTTGCTACATCTACTCCAGGTGCAGGATCCGCCGTTCAAGTCACTGGATGGGGCGCTGTCTCTGAAGGCGGTGCTGCGGCTTCAACCCTTCAAGTCGTCGATGTCAATGTCATCAGCAACACTCAGTGCGGAAGCGCGTACGGAAGTGGAAAGATCACCTCGGTCATGCTTTGCGCTGGTGTCTCCGGTGGCGGTAAGGACGCTTGCCAAGGAGACTCCGGTGGCCCATTGGTCGGTGGAGGCAGATTAGTCGGTGTTGTTTCATGGGGCATCGGATGCGCTCGCGCTGCTTACCCAGGAGTTTACGCTGATGTTGCTGCCCTCCGCACCTGGATCGAAGCCAACTCATAAGCTTCCTGAAAAGCTTAGTGTGGATTTTTTTTCATTTTTTTATAATCATGTCTAATAAAAACTGAATAATGCCATAAGTTGAAAAAACAACAATTGATTTCTGAGATAAAATTTGAATTTAATAGAGATCGGTTTGGTAAGGCGCAGTTTTCGGACTCTTTCGAACAGGTTGGGATTGGAATATTTTACAGAAGTGTTGTGTTCTTCATGGGTTGAATTATTTTAGTCCAAAGCCTCGCTTTAACAAAGAAATAGAAAATCTCAATAGTAAATGACATCATGATCAATGGAACAACAACGTAGTTGGGATCCCGTAAAGACACTACCCCCAGCTTTTTAATTTAACGACCACGTTCTCAAGCTGGAAAATCTCAATAATAATATGCTATCTATGTTCAGAGAGTTCTCCTACCAAGCGAGATCCTTCCATGATGCGCGGCTTTTCATAATGAGTACCGATTTCCGATTTGATTGACATTTTCGTGATTCTCTCAAATTTTTAAAAAAAAATTTTTGAAAAAAAGTGCAAAAAATTGGAGTTTTTTTTTCAAAAACATCAAAATTTTAACTTTATTTTCAAGTCGCAGTAATCAATGTTTATAAAATTTAGATACTGCAAACAGTTGTAAAAAAACACCAAATTTTTTTTTATGATCACAAAAAAAATTAAATTAAAAATAATAAATCATTAAAAGTCATCATGTCCTTCATGGTCATGGTCATATTTTTAATATTTATGTAAATATTACTGGGAAGTTGTACGTGTGGACCTCAAGGGTCGCACCTCACGGCTTGTTATATAAGCATCCTCAAGGTCCATGTTTCATATCCACATGTAGTTTGTTTCTTCGGTGTACTTCGTTTGATTTAATTATACTCCCCAAAAAAATTGAATGTTGCCTACACTTCATAAGTAATTCTTTCTAATTTCCAGTTAAGAAAAACGAATATGAAGTTCTAAATTGTTGAAAACACATCTAACAGGTGATTGAATCTACACAAAATCAATTGGTGGCTAATGAGATCACTGACTTTCCTCTTGTGAGTGACCTCTGGAGCTTCCCTACATTTGAACCAGCAGTAATCCGCAAATATTGCTTCATCTTAGCGTCCCTGATATCTATATTCGAAATATCTTGATAGAACCTTTTTTCATGCTCAACACAGCCAGCTGGAAAAAAATCAAGCGATAAAATTAGATACAATAAGTACATCAAAGCAACCAGAGAGGTAAATCCAAATTCTGGGATAGCCCAACACATCTTAGATACAGGAAATAATTTTAGTATTAACAATTTTAATATCTCCATAAAATAAGCAAGTGAAAAAAGTTGGACTACCTGGAATGTCTTGAGATTAGGCGGACCACAAAGAGAATGGAAAACCAGCTGAATGAAATTACCCTTCCTTCCCAATCACCACTCCTTCAACCATTAATTATTTAGGAAAAAAACAGGAAATATTTGTAAACTGTATGTAACCTGAAGATGATCTAAGGATGAAAACGCGTCGTATTGATAAAAATTTGTGAGTCAAAAAATCAAGTGTTTTATTTTATAAAGATTTTATTCCATTATGGCTCATCAAGTGTACACACAACTCTCTATAACTGATACTGAAGAAGGAAATTTTTCTATCAAGAATTTGAAAATCTGGCTTTCTCGGTTCACGCCTTTCACAAAATTTTTCATCAAACTCAGCTGGATATGTAACGATGATAGAACATCCTTTGAGTTCATGAACGGCTCAGCAATGGTATTTTTCTAACTAGAATTAAAATTTCTTGCAGGCCAATTTGCTTGAATTATGAAAATTCTCTTCTATCCCACATACATAAAAAAGCAACAGTATTTGGTGTACCCTAAATGCATTCCTATGAGTATAGCAATCAAGAAGAGCTGTCGTGTTTGCATAAGTCTCCTTCATGTGAACTGCACGACTAATAGGAATACATTAGTCCCTCGACTTACGTCGGAGTTAGGTTCCAAAAATTTGCGACGTAAATCGAAAACGACTTTATTCGAGGGTACAATTAACCTTACGCGATAAATGCATATACTTTTATTTTTCATATGAACAAACATATGCCCTATGAAAACGGTGACGTAAGTCAAGAAAGGACGAAGTAATTTCAAGTGTTTGGTCTCAAAGTAATGAGCGACGTAAGTCGAAAAAACGTATAAGTCAATATATACGTATACGTATATACGTCAAGGGATTCCTGTAGAAGGAAGATGGTGGAGGAGTCTGAAAATCTGCCGAACCTTTGGCCGCAGCGAAACTCTACGTTCGTGAATTATCGCGCGTCGTTCGGCTGACTTGGGGTGAGTTCGTGGCGTTTTAAAATTCTTTCCTGAGGCCACGATTGATTCACCATTTGATAACACATGCATCTCAATAAAAATACCTTTAATATCGTTATTAACCCACCAATTGCAAGTTCGATCCGAAAACCAAGATGAGACGATAAGAAATATGTAAAACTCGCTGTAAGAGTCTTCTGACATCATATTCTCTTCTGTTAAAGGACACCCAACATTGATGGCTGCAACATTACTGGATCCAAGATTTAAATCGAAATATCTCAATTTCAATGAAGTGGATGTTGCAATGACTTCAATATTATAATATAATTTTTGGCGGAGCATAACTATGACCCTGTACCGTCAGGCAGGGGAGAAAATGTTCCCTCAGATTCAACAGAACTGGAATTGCCAGCTTCTAACATACAGAAAATAAAGGAAAGTTCTTGGGATGCACACAATGGCAAAAATACTTCCAATAATATGAAGATAAAGGGATCTGAAGATCAAAAAACAATTTTGAAATAAAAAAATCAGTCTAACCTAGCGTAGCCATTAATGCAACATAGTTCCGACATATATTGGGTTGGGGAAAAATAAATGTCGTATTTGTGATCGAAATTTGACGCTTTATCTAACATACTTAGAATTATCCGATTTAAGTCAAATATGCGCCGTTTTGTTCGCAAACTTGTTGCCGTTTAGAAGGCAACTTCATTATTCCCCTTTCATAAAATCTCCCCTCGTTATTTGCAAAAAACTCAGGCAGCCAGTTTTCGCAAGCCTCTTTGGAGGCCAACTTAGTATCACCAAGAGCGTTTTGCATGGACCGAAAGAAATGGTAATCACTTGGTGTCAGGTCCGGACTATACGGTGGGTGCAATAGGACATCCCATTCAAGCTCCCGTAGCTTCTGGCGGGTCATCGAAGATGTGTGAGGCCGAGCGTTGTCCTGATGGAACAGAAAACCATTCATATTGACCGATTGTGGCCGCTTCTGGTCAATATCCTGCTTCAAACGGTCAAGTTGCTCACAGTAGAGGAGCAAATTGAGGGTCTGGCCATAGTTGAGCAGCTCATAGTGGATGATTCCCTTTCAATCCAACCAAACACACAGCAAAACCTTCCTGGTCGTCAATCCGGGCTTGGCGATGGTTTGGGCTGGCTCGCCGCGCTTCGACCACGATCTTGTTCGCTTGACGTTGTCGTACGTGATCCACTTTTCATCACCAGTTACCATCCGCTTCAAAAATGGGTCGAGTTCGTTCCGTTTCAGCAGTGCATCGCAGGCGTTGATTCGGTTCAAGAGATTTTTTTTCCGTCAACTCGTGTGAAACCCAAACATCCGCCTTTTTTGGAATCCAATCTTCTGCGAATGGTTCCAAACGGTTTTATGGTCTATACCCAGTTCCTGCTCACATGCCGGTCTACTTGGATGATTTCGACGATTTTGTCGGTTTCTACGACGATTGGCCTACCAGTACGGGGTGTATCTTCGACATCCACTACACCAGAACGAAATCGATCGAACCAACGCTGTGCTGTGCGAATTTTTACAGTATCGAACCCATAAACTTCACAAATTTTTTCGGCCGCCTTCGTTGCATTTTTACCTCTCAGGTAGTAAAAACGTAAAATATGACGAATTTCTTGCTTGGTGGACTTTGACGCGCTATAACTTGAGACTGAAACGTACGATCACAACACTGTCAAAAAGACACTTGTAGCACAGATTGTCGTCTTCAAATCGCCGTATAGTATGATCCGATGCGATAAGTACAACACAAGATACGCTTAAGTGTCGCCATCTATTGACAAAATACGACATTTCTTTTTGCCCAATCCAATATTGTCATTGGAACAGCAGCTCATATCCTATTCTTAAAAAAAGCGATCTTACAGTATCTTTCTGCTTCGCCCACTTGTGTTTCAAGCTAGCAGTTTTTAAGTGCCGCTGGACAAATATACGCAGATTGTTGAAGAAACCTGCTTGGTGAAAATGTAGAAAAAATGCTTTTTTAGCGTACAGTATTAGACTTTTTAATTACGAATACTAAAGTTAATGAGTAATCTATTAATAATATTTCGTTGTTTTTATAAAAGAACTGATTTTTAATTTTATACTTGATTGAAGTACAAATTAATTATAGTGACCTTTGCTGAGACTGATTAATTTATCATGAGAACGGTATTTGCCTCTCTTTTCTTTCTTTGTTGAGACGGATAATTAATTACTAGTTATTAATAAGATACTCATATGTTACTAGCTGCAATTAAAAGACCTACTAAGTTTAGTCTTGTAGTCTTGTGATTGGTAACGCAATTAAAATACTCAATTAATGACGTGCTTCCTTTATAATGTAAGTGTTGCTTATTGACAATTTTTTGTTCCAGGAAGTAGTTAACATGTCTATTAATTTTTTTTAACTTTTGTTTGTTTTATAGCAGAAATATCAAAAAACAAGCCACGAAGTGCGACCCTTGAGGTCCACACGGTCAACTTTCCAGTAATATCTACATAAAAATTAAAAATATTCAATACAAAAATATTTATGAAAATAATCTTACTTTAAATAGCAACAATAAAAGGTACTCATAACAGTAATTGAAATTAGTTAATATCAATCATATCATCTACTGGAGCGTCCATTGATTATGTAAAGCTTTTGGTGGATGGGGAGTGGATTGATTTTATTGAATATTCACGCGCATCAATCGAAGCGGGGCAAGCTACAAAGCCTTTTACGTTATTTGTTATTTTTATATCGACGCTTGAAGGACAAAAGAGCGCTAGCAAAAATGAATACAGTTTTTGTTATTACGCCCACTGAAGAGATTTTCTCGTGAGGTGGCCATTTCAAATAATTTTGTTCAAAATTGCCATGACTTCGGCATAACCATTAACTTTGTATTTTTTACGATTTTACACCAATGAGACTAAAAATTATTTCTTATTTTCAGCTGATTTTGAAAAACATTGAATATGTAATCAATAATCAGTTTAATTGCATGTAAAAAGTAGGCAGTAATTGGAAGAAGAAATCTACTAAAAACTACAATTTTTTATTTGATGAAAGCTTTATAAAGCAGATAATCTTGCAAAGTATTGACTACAAAACATTTTACCATTCAAAGCGTTGATTACCACAAATTCAAATTTGATTGAAACTTTGATGGTTTTCAAAATTAAAGCAGTTGTTTTATTAAAATTAAAATACTCTTGAAACTATTAACAATCTGCTCAAATTTTGCAAATATTATGAAACTTTGATTGACTTTACAAAGTTCTCAGAATAAAAGATATAAGGTAATATCATTCGTATTTTACATGGTAACTTTGAATGATTTTTTTATTTTTATTTTTTGTTTTTTTTTGGAATCATAGAAGAAAGTTTTGCTGGTTTCTCTTCAAAAACTGATAAGAATGCAAAAATTTTATAAACATTCATTACTGTGTTGTGCAAATCAGGTTAATAAATTTTTTTTGTGAAAAAAAAATCTCAATTTTTCGCATTTCTTTTATTAAACTAAAAAACGGCTTGAACGACTTTTTTACAAAGTTAAAAACATCACAGAAATGTTAATACACGACGATTGACACCTTAATGATGAAAATATTACAGTTTGTTCGTGAGATATAGTGAAATGACATAAATGAAAGTCATGATGACTGTTAATGATTTTCTATTTTTTCTCTAAATTTTTTTTTGTAGTCATGGAAAAAAAATTCAGGTCTTAATACAAAACTGTTTGGAGTATATGAATTTTATAAACATTGATTACTGTGTTTTGGAAATCAGATTAAAAAGTTATTGTTTATAGAAACAACCTAATATTTTTACACTTTTTTTTATTAAATTTCAAAATAGCTCCAACGACTTTTTTAAAAACTTGATAGAATCACACAAATGTCCATATACAAAGATTGACCCCTCAAACATGCAAATCGTATGTTTAGTTCACGAGTTATAGCGCATGACATAAATGGCCTTAAAAGGGTCAAAATAACAAACCCCGAAGTGTCCCAAAAACTAATCAGCTCTAAAGATTGCAAAGACGCTTCGATTGACGTTCCAACGAAGTCGATACGACTTTGTTTACGGTGTAGTGGTACCACATACCCATCTGCACTCATGCATGCGTATTATGCCACGCATGCGCGTTCATCTATACTCATTTAAATTAAACCATGCGTACCCAGAACATACCCACGAACAACATAAACACATAAATTACAAGGTTCAATTAGTATGAATTACATACAGAGTGTCAAATGGACACGGCGCTCTTTTAATGACCCCTTGCAAGGTGTTGAATCCTTGAGATATGTTGAGAGTTAATGTGAGAGGTATGGCATATTATTGCAACCACATGTGCAGCATTAAAAAATGAAATAAATTATAGATTTATTGCAAGCAGATGCATCGGTCCTGTGGGAAAATAGTTGTAAGTTAATGTTTTGTTAATAGAAATTAGGCTAAGATTTTTGTATAAAAGGAGAAAGATTTTTGGAATAAATTAACATTCATACTAGAGAATTTGGACTGCCTACATCAGCATCCATTTCTTTTGATTGTTCGTTGCGGCGCTTGCGCTGTATTAGGAATATAAACAGCTTTTGCTTGCCATCATCCTTGGCGCTTGCGCCAATACGATATATTAAATTTTATATATATAAAATTTCAATTTCGATTTTCGAGGCGATTACAAGAACTTCCCATATACTGGGAAGTTAAAAACGCGGTAAACGCTCGATGTGTGATTATTCTATAAATTGCATTTTATAATTGGGATTTCCATGGGCAACAAAACCATTATCGATTTGTTTTGCTATCACTTCCCGACTTCCAGGAAACTCAAAATATTTAGGTGTATCTGACCAGTTGTTTGTGAATGTATGTATATATATATATAGTGGAATCCGTTCAGAATGACATCGAAACGACAAACACGTCGTACTAAGCGGACGTCATACAAAGCATTTTGTAGAAAATAAACAACCTCCTGTTTCTGTTAGGTATATATGTATGTATTTATTTTAATAGAGAGAAACACAGCATATTAAATTAAAATATGTAAACATTGTACGTAATAAGTACATTATATATATATTTTTTCGTTTTTTACATAAGAAATCAATAATGTTTGTCTGCTTTTGTTTTTCCCCTTGTTGTGAAATAACATTTTTTAATAGAAGGCATCGCCATGGTCAAATTATCATTTTCAATATTGTTATAAACAAATCGTGATAATAATTCTGCAGCCTTTAATGCTTCTTCTGCGGTAGGCAATGGTTCTATCTCGACTTCCGCTCCTTAGTTTCAATATTCTGGATGATATTTTCATCTGTGGTTTCTTCGGATTTGAGGAGAGTGCTATCGATGTCAACATAATCTTCCCACATTTCCGATGCTGCTAAAGAATCTGAATTTAGGTTTTGTATCCACAAAGATAAAGGGACGTCATCTTCTTCATCAAATTCATGTTCTGCTGTTTGAACAGGTAAACCATCGTGGTTTACAATGAATCCTGCATGTTTGAAACAGTTGTGAAAACATTCTCTACGTTTTCTACCGTTCTTGATGACCTAGGTCGCCCGGATTTTGATTTATACAGCGTTGTACCAGTCTCTTCAAACTTTTTAACCCAATGTTGAATGAGAGGAATGTTTGGCGCATCATTTAAGTGGCGAAAACCTCGAATACTGCAGAATTTTCTACGTGCTACAGTTGCCGAATCGCCGTTTTTGAAAAACTCTCGCACGCACAACGCGCGGTCTGCTCCCGAGAAACGCTCCATAGCGACTAAATTTCCAAGAGCCAGGCGGCTGTCACCCTTTCATGTTGAATGCGAAGTAGATTTTCGACGAGAGCGGAGTAGATCGAAGTAGATTTGATTATAGCAAATAAAACGAATGAAAGCATACAGTTTCTTACGTAAAGTTTGTGTTTGACTGCGAATGCAGTCTTTTTCAGTGCATTACTTGTACTTCCAAAGTAATCTACTGAAAAAGACTGCAAGTGCAATGGAAAACACGAAAAAGGTAGTGGTAAAGAAGGAAAATTCAATCCATATCATATCGGTTTAGCTGAGGAATTTTTTGAAAAATAACGTGTTTACTAGTTTTAGCAAAATCGGAGCAGATTTCGATAAGCGCGCAGTAGAATTTTCAAAACTGAAAATCGAAGTAGATTTACTTCGATCGGAGTAGGGTGACAGCCCTAGGCTACCGATTGACATAACCCCCGCGCCCCTCGGATACGTTGCGTTCACGCAGTAAGCTAAATAAATAGAAAATTTCTTTTGAGACACCTTGTATAATAATTCGCATAACCACTTCAGATTTATAAAGTTAAAGTACTCTCCTGCGAGAATTTGCATACGAATTTTTTTTAAATTCAATACTTTAAAAATTAAAATGTATTTTGTGAAGAAACATCAGGATTTGGCCGTTGAAAATAATAGCACCATAATCACAAATCAATATAAAAACTTAAAAATTTCACAACCATTTTGAAATTACTTTGTTAAATGATAGAAATTATAAATATAGAACTAAACTTAATTAAAATTAATATTTGGTTGCGTATTCTTTGTTTGCAATAGCTGTGCAGCAGCGCCTTTGCATGGTATCAACTAATCGCTGGCACCTCTCAACAGATATTGAATTCCAGGAATCTTCAATCACACTCCAAAGCTCGTTTTCATTTGTTGGTTTGCGAATTGAAATACTTATCTTAATATCCGCCCAAAGATTTTCAATTGGGTTGAGATCAGGTGACTGTGCAGGCCACTCTAATAAAGTTATGCAGTTGTCTTCAAACCATTTTTTTTCACTTTTTTGCTGTTATGCTTCGGTTCATTGTCTTGTTGGAAGACCAATCTGAGCGGCATTTCCCCCGAATAATACGGCAGCATCAAATTCTGCAGTATTATATATAAACATAAACGGTTTGATCCATGATGGTTCAGATCCAATGTATTGGGCCAACACCGTAATAAGAGAAGCATCTCCATACCATGATGATAGCACCTCCATGTTTTATGGTTTTGTAGTGAACCTTGGAGTCGTATTGTGCATAAGGGGGTCTTCTAACATAACTACGAGACCCTTTACCAGACCAAAGTATATTTCTCCACTTCCCAGTCCAAACGCGTTTTAGAAAAACGTATGCGCCGTGCAATGTTCTTAGCAGTTAAGAAAGGAACTTTTCTTGGACTACAGGCTTTAAAATTATTTTGTGTTAATCGTCGACGAACTGTTTCTACACTAGGTGTCACATTGAGCTCATTTTTAAGCTGCGTGGCTGCCATGAATGGTTCGTTTTTGCTGAACCGTGTATAAGTCGGTGGACCAAAAAAAACGCAGTGCCCTCTTTTGAGCACGCGTTTCGGTTTTTTGCTCGAATAATTTTGCATTTCTAATCATTTTATTTGAACAATTCAGGGTTTTTCTGATTTCGATGTACGTTTTGCCTTTTGATATTATCTGTTTAACAATTTTTCGTTTTTCCGGTGTGCGATGTTTCTCACTTCCACTAAAATTGTTATAAATTGAATTTAATTGCGATATAAATATGTCAGTTTAACCTTTCACAACAATATTTTGACATCCGTTTGAATAATCATTTATATATATATATATATATATATATACATATATATATATATATATATATATATATATATATATATACAGTTTAAACTCTATATAACGACACTCGTTATAATGAAAAACTCTCTACAACGTAAACAATGCTTGACCTTGGTTGGTTTCCCTTTTAACCCTCATACTGATTCACTCTTTATAACGAAGCCAACATTCTCTATTAAGAAGATATTTGTGTCGTTAGAAACGTGTTCCCATGGTGAAGAACGATCTTTATGCATGTCGATAATTCCAAGAATGAATAGGCACAATTTTTTTGCTTATTATGCAGTGTTGTCTTCGTTAGGCACGTGTTCACTGGATAAAGTTAAAATTCTAGGCATTGAATAATATCACCGCTACGTTAGCTGGTTATAATCATTCGTAAGTTGAATTTGAAAAAGAAACTATGGCTGCAAAAAGAAAAAGTTTGTGTGTAGATCAGAAAGTTGCTGTAATACGTGCGATAGAGCAAGGAGAGATGACAAGTAATATTGGGAGACGTTTTGGACTTAGTGCCTCAACAGTGTCTACTATTTGGAAGAGCAAGGAGAAGATATTGAAAGCTGAAATGAAAGGAAGTTCCTGGAAGAAGCTAAGGCAGCCAAAATTTAGCAACATAGATCAGGCTATGCTCGCCTGGTTTCATAAACAGCGCTGTAACAACATACCAATAACTGGGCCCATTATGAAAGCTAAGGCGGAACAGTTCGCGCAACAAATGGATATCGCTGATTTCAAAGCTTCGGAAGGATGGCTTGAAAAACTTAAATACCGTCACGGCATAAATTACGGTCATATTAGTGGAGAAGCGCAAGATGGTGACACGAACGTCATAAATCGTTGGATAAAACAAGTGTGGCCAAAGTTTATTGAAAAATACTCTCCGAATGACATTTTTAACGCTGATGAAACCGGGATTTTCTACAAGATGACGCCAGACAAAACCCTGAAATTCAAAAGAGAAAAGTGTGTCGGAGGTAAACTCTCTAAGGAACGCATCACGGTGTTTATAGCCGCCAATATGAGTGGTGCAGAAAAAAGGAAGCTAATGGTGATTGGGAAATCAAAAAACCCAAGGTGTTTTAAGAACATCAAACGGTTACCGGTCACGTATAAAGCGAACAAGTCGGCTTGTATGACATCACAACTTTTTGAAGAGGAAGTACGAAGATGGGATGAAGAGTTAAAAAGACGAAAAAACTTACTCCTCGTGGACAACTGTCCTGCCCACCCTATGATACCTTATCTTCGAAATATAGAGCTTGCACTTTTTCCAGCTAACACGACTAGTGTCTCGCAACCCATGGATCAGAACGTAATAAAAAGCTTGAAAGGCCATTACAGAAGGAAACTTTTGATAATCATAATCGAATCTGATGGCAAAGTTTGTATTAATATGCTGGACGCCGTGACTTTTCTGAGTAAGGCCTGGGAAGAAGTAACCTCAGCAACAATAAAACATTCTTTTCATCATGCAGGATTTTGTAGTAATTCTGCATGCATCGAAGTAGAACCAGGATTAGGAAGTGAAGATGACCAGCCGCTAAGTGAATGGATCAAGCAGTTTATTAGCCCACAAAATTTCAATCCTAAGAACCTAAACAACTACGTGGAGGTAGACGAAGACCTGGCCACAAATATTTCGCTTACGGACGAAGAAATTATTAATTCTGCGAAAAAATGTCATGAAGAGCAAAATGAGGTTGAATAGGAGGATAAGACTGAGGATCCCGCACCACCAACTATACAAGAAGCACTTGACGCAATTATAATAATAGAAAAATTCGTATTGTTTCACGACGATGATTCAACGGATCCCAAGGTGTAAACAGAATAAATAAGAAAATACAAAATAGGTATTGGAATAGTAAACAAATTCAATCAAAATTAACAGATTATTTCAAATAAGTTCAATATGTATGTACTTATTGAAACCTGTTAGGATAAGGCTATAGATCTTTTTAAATAAAACTGAATAAACGCTTTGAAGTCTTCTCAAAATTATGTATTTTATTTCCACACTCCATAAAACGAAAACTCCATATAACGAAAGTAATTGCTTAGTCCCTTGAATTTCGTTATATAGAGTTTATATATATATATATATATATATATATATATATATATATATATATATATATATATATCTGTTTATATACACACATGTGTGCTAGCGAATATAGAACTCCAAAACTTTTCAAATAACCAATTCAATCATTTAATTTTTCGTGAGACGTCAGGTAAAGACTTTGGGAAAGCATTTCTTGTTTTAGATTTCATTTCTGGAACCAGCATACCATTAATAAACGCAACTTTTAGTTCAATTGTTAACTTTCCAGTATATGGAAAGTTCTTATAATCGCCTCGAAAATCGAAATTGAAATTTTCAACATTTCTTTACGTTTTGAGGTCTATAGAGTATATATAAAGTGTTTTTAGAAAGGGAGACGTATGTGTGTGTGTGTGTACGTACGTGCGTCTGTACGTTCGTGGACACTTTTTTCTACGAGCATAACTCACGTAAACAAAGTCCGATCGACTTGGTTAAGGTGTCAATCGAAGCGTCTTTGAAATTTTAAGAGCTGATTAGTTTTTGGAAAACTTCGGTTAGGGGGATTTGCTGTTTTGCCAGTTTGAAGGTCATTCACGTCATGCGTTATATCTCGCAAATCCAACGTACGATTCCATTCAACAAGGTGTCAATCGACGCGTAGCAACATTTACGTGATTCTATAAAGTTTTCCAAAAATTTATTCGAGCCGTTTTTAAAGTTTTTAAAAAAAGTGCAAAAAATTGGGTTTTTTTTCAAAAACAATAAATTTTTAACCTTATTTCCAAGTCCAAGTAATCAATCTTTATATAATTTATATACTTCAAACAGTTGTCTTCATTATGTCATCAAAATTTTTGCCTCGTGTTCACAAAAAAATCAAACAAAAAATAAAAAATCAATAACAGTCATCATAATCTTCAAGGTCATTTCTGTCATGCATTATATCTCGCGAACTAAACATAAGATTTGCATAATTTAGGTGTCACTGGACGCGTATTAACATTGTTGTGAATCTGTCGACTTTTTAAAAAAAACGTTGGAGCCGTTTTTTAATTTAAGAAAAAAGTGCAAGATATTAGGTTATCTTTCATAAAAAATAAATTTTTAAACTGATTTGCGAAATATAGGTATCAATGTTTACAAAATTTATATACTTCAAACATTGTTTGTAGAAACATCATCAAACCCTTTTCACATGATTACGTAAAAAATTAAATTAAAAATTAAAAATCATTAAAAGTCATCATGATTTTCAAAGTCATTTTTATCATTCACTATATCTCACGAACCAGATATAATATTTGCATCATTATGGTGTCAGTTGACGTGTATTAACCTCTTCGTGAAGTTTTTAACATTATAAAAATTCGTTTCAGCCGTTTTTTTAAAATGCGAAACATTATGGTCTTTTCATAAAAAATATTTTT
This sequence comes from Oxycera nigricornis, assembly GCA_963942545.1. Lineage (NCBI taxonomy): Eukaryota > Metazoa > Arthropoda > Insecta > Diptera > Stratiomyidae > Oxycera > Oxycera nigricornis. The sequence continues at coordinate 43,955,497 of OZ012662.1, forward strand.
TTAACTTGATTTGCACAGCACAGTGATACCAGTTTATAAAATTTTTACGTTCTTATCAGTTTTTGAAGAGAAATCAGCAAAAATTTTTACCATGATTATGAAAAAACTTAATTATAAATAAAAAATCATTCAAAGTTACCATTTAAAGAGGGTTCATACGAATGCAATTACTTTATATCTTTTATTCTAAAAAAATGTTGTAAATTCAATCAAAGGTTTAAATAATTTGGATAATTTGAGCAGATTTTTAATAGTTTATATAGTCTTTTAATTAAAAAAAACTGCTTAAATTTTGAGAACCAACAAAATTTCAATCAAATTTGCATTTGCGGTATCAACGCTTTGAATGGTAAAATGTTTTGTAGTCAATACTTTGCAAGATCAAAGCATATGGAAAGCTTTCAACGAATAAAAAATTGTAGTTTTTAGTAGATTCATTCTTTAGTAATCGTAAGAGTTCAATAACCATCATCATTTGTAATACATTTTACTTTTTACATGCAATTGAACTTATTTTTGACTGCATGTACAAAATTTTTCAAGACCAAAAAGGCCCCCACCGATTGATCCGCGTGAATATTCAATCTGTCCTCATCGACCAAAAACCTTACGTAATCAATGGACCCTGCCGTAGACGATATGATTCATATTAACTCATTCCTGTTACTGCTATGAAAACCTCTCATTGTTATTACTTAAAGTAGTATTATTAACTTCCCAGTATATGGGAAGTTCTTGTCATCGCCTCGAAAATCGAAATTGAAATTTTCAACTTTTCTTTACGTTTTGAGGTCTATATAGTGTTTTTAGAAGGGGAGATGTATGTGTGTGTGTGTGTGTATGTACGTACGTACGTGCGTTCGCGGGCAGTTTTTCTACGAGCATAACTCACGTAAACAGAGTCGTATCGACTTTGTTGAGGTTTCAATCGAAGCGTCTTTGTAATCTTAAGAGCTGATTAGTTTTTGGGACACTTCGATCGGGGAAGTTTGCAGTTTTCACCCCTTGAAGGTCAAACATGTTATGCGCTATATCTCACGAACCAAACATGCGATTTTCATCATTAAAGTGTCAATCGACGCGTATTAACAATTTTATGAATGTATCAAATTTTTAAAAAAATCGTTGAATCCGTTTTTTAATTTTTTAAAAAAAGTGCAAAAAATTAGGTTTTTTTTTCAAAAACACAAAATTTTTAACCTGATTTTCAAACCTAAGTAATCAATGTTTATATTATTTACATACTCCAAATAGTTTTTGTCAAAAAACCAGCAAAAGTTTTTTTCGTGATTACAAAAAAAATTAAATAAAAAATAAAAAATCATTAAACGTTCAAGGTCATTTACGTCATTCATTATATCTCGAGAACCAAATATAATCTTTCCATCATTAAGGTGTCAATCAACGCGTATCAACATTTTTATGATGTTTTTATATTTTAAAAAAATCGTTAAAGCGATTTTTTGATTTATAATTTTTTTTGGAAAAGTAGTGTTTTTTTCAAAAAAAATTCATTTTTAACCTGGTTTGCACATCGTAATAGTAAATGTTTATAGAATTTATAAACTTTTATCAATTTTTGTAGAGAAACCAGCAAAAACTTTTCTCATGATTACAACAAAAAATTAAATTAAAAATATAAAATCATTCAAAGTCACCATGTAAAAAGGGTTTATTCGAATCATAATACCTTAAATATCTTATTCTAAAGACATTGTTGTATAGTCAATCAAAGTTTATTAATATTTGCAAAATTTGAGCAGATTTTCAATAGTCTTCACAGCACCATGTTTTAACTTTAATGAAAAAACTGCTTTGAAACCTGTCCCCCCTCCGATTGATCCGCGTGAATAATCAATCAAACCAATGCACCGAAATCCTTACGTAATCAATTGACGCTCGCGTAGATGTTACGATTAATATTAAGTCATTCAAATAACTTTTATGAGAGGTACATTTTTATTATTCAAAGTAGTATTATTTCTGTAATTATTATTATTTTTTAGATATTCCTGGGAAGTTGACCGTGTGGACCTCATGGGTCGCACCTCGCGGCTTGTTTTCAAAATTATTATTGTGTTTAATGTTGTTGATGTTTATGTAGATATTACTGGGAAGTTGACCGTGTGGACCTCAAGGGTCGCACCTCGCGGCTTATTTCTTTATAACGATTGCTGTTATTCAATTATTGTGGAAAATCTCATTAAAATCAAACTAAATGTTCATGACAATAGATCGGCTTACACCTTTGTCGTCGTAGAAACCAAAAAAAACTTGGGTTTTCCTAAAAGCCGTCTCAAAACTCCCAACCTGTTTTGAAATACGATAACGCAATCAATAATGAGGGTGAGGGACTTAACAATAATGTTCACGGCTCTACGATTGAAACTTATCAAGCGGAATGGATTACAAGCACATATATCAGTTTTCATCAATCGTGCACGTCAAACAGCACTCGATTAACATTAAAGCAGAAGCATTGCTGGTCGAAAATTAATTTGCACAGGTTATTCACTAATCGCGTTAATCTGGTTGGTGGCTGAAGCCACTTTGAGCTCCGAAAAATTGTGCACGGCTCCTTTTCAAATAAAAATGTATCTACCTGTCGCGCAGTTTTGCCTTGTGCTAACGTTCTCAGCTAGTTTAGCACTTGATGACGAGTATCTTTCATACGCGAGTGACGATAGTCGAATTGTGGGTGGTCAAAATACGACGATAGATCGATTTCCATATCAGGTATCCGTCCGCATTAGTGGTCAGCATGTTTGTAGCGGAACTATTGTAAAACTAGACGTGGTTATAACTGCTGCCCGATGTATACCATGGTTTGGGATCCTTAACGAACTTTCGGTTGTGGCGGGAACCTCATACAGCTCTCAAATAGGCCTTGAGCGAAAATTGAAGGACGTCCATGTGCATCCGGACTTCGAAGGGTGGTCATCCCCTAGATTCGATGTTGCCTTGTTGATCCTTGCAAAGTCTATTTACTACTCGGAATACATTCAGCCCATCATTCTTGCCAAGCCTGATGATTTAGCGAGAGTAGGCACGAAAGCAATCGTGAGTGGATGGGAGATTTTGGCAGGAGGCGATCCTGGCTCAGATCAACTGCAATACATCGCAGTTTACATCTTCAGCAACGAAATGTGCAGTGAAAAATATGGCAAGGACGTTATTTCGCCTGATATGCTTTGTGCAGGAGGTGGCAACGGAGGGAAAGATTTCTGCCAATCTGATTTAGGTAGCCCGTTGGTGGTCGGGAATGTTCTTGTTGGAATTGTTTCATGGGGAAACGAATGCGATCTCCTGCAGTTTCCTGACGTTTATGCTCGAATATCGTATGTACGAGATTGGATCGACAGTCAGCTGAACGATCTTGGCTACTAAGTAAATAAATAAAATACGGGAACATTTTATATTAACAACTATTAAATTTTTCCATCGGCCAACACTTCCAAACTAATCTTCAAAATTGATTTACGTTTAGAAGAAGGTAAAAGAACAGATATCATTCGCAACGAGTCTGTATACTTGTGTTTCGCATTTGTAGAAAAGAAGATTGAATAAAAGAGTGTAGTTTTATTTGTATCTTCACGAATGTGTACTTTGTCATGCTTTGCAGCCTTAAGAGTAGTTTTGATATAACTATTTGTCAGACTTTGGTTTTTTAGAACGATAAAACATGTACTAATATTTTTTTATGTTTTGAAATGTTTAAAATCATTTTTATTTTAATAAATTGAATAAGATATCAATTCAAATGTATAAGGTAATATCAAAAATATGTCACGCATCCGGTCACCTTAGAGAACTGCCCGTAAAAGATCACGACATTCAACTATCCGGTACTCTTCAAATTTAATAACACTGTGAACTATCCTTCGCTGTTACAGCTTCAAATGAGAATTAAACCATCATCAATAGTGCGGACTACAATCGACTTACGAAACCGCAAGTCGAATTCGTGAAATTGACTTGCGGCAGGCTAGGTATCTATCAAAAATGGTAACATATTGATCAAACATAAGTTCAACTAAAATAACTTAATAAGTGTTTTCAATATGACATGTGTCTTTGATATGAAGTGCGTTGGCTTCAGTGACAGCGCCCGTTTCAGTTCAAGAAATTTTATTTCGAGAAGCAGATTATCGCGTATTTGTAGAAGCGAAGCTTAATACATATGTATATCCACTAATATCTCTATCGTGAAGAATTGTTCGGGCACCGCACAATCTTTGTCTTCCATTTAATTCACTCATTTCATTCACTAAATCTGCCAAATTTATTCAATTTCTAAGTTTCGTAAATTTTTACAGTCTTCCATAATAAAAACTAACTATCTTCCCACTTGATAGATCGAGTGAACACACAACTTGACTTTCAGCAAGTCAGTTTATAGTCCAGTCAAAATAGACACAAAAAAATCCAAACCTAGACAAAACTCCGACAGAGCTGAAAATTTACACACACCTTTGAATAGTCATTTTAAATAAAATGTGAAAAGTCCCCATCGATCCGACATGTGCTAAAAATTTTATTCAAGGTCTAAGGTCATGAAAATCAGTTTTTCCTGAATATCTCTTAAACAGCTAGTTTTATTGTAAAAAAGGTTAGCATCAATATTATAGAGCATGCAATTTCCGACAAAAAAGGTTCTAACACTTTTTCTGCCACAAACGATCGTTCGCATGTTATTGCGAGTTGAAAGTTTTAAACATATCATAATATGCTATAAATAGAAGAAATATGAATAATATCTCAGGATAAATATGTATCGAGATATTCTTTTGTTTGGCATAAAAATTATTCATTCGCAGCCATCAACATCCATCTATCTTAAGTTTCGATTCGCAGTATGACCTTGAAGAACATCTACTCTTTACGTTATTGTATAATATACAAAACATATATGTGTAGGTATATAAAATAATATATATCTGTTTAATATTGAAAGCCGGTAAGCGACGAAATTTGAAATGAGTGCTATTAGTTGCAATTATTTGCAGTGAACGGACGTTCTTCTTGAAAACATTAGTTTTGAGTTTTCATCGTACTATACGTTTGTAAAAATGTCGGAAGCGTGCTTCATTTGTAGTAAACCTTTGGCAGAATGTGAAAAGGTTGTTGTTGAACGTGGACTGAAGACTTTGATCGACTGTAGTGTTGAAAGGAATGATGGGAATTTTCAATATCCAAAAAATAAACAATCTTTGACCCTTCATATTCAGTGTCGTAAGATGTACACTCGATAGAGTAGTATTGCAGCAGGTAAGAGAGAGCGAGATAGAGCAGTTCCTAGTAGTGCTGTGACATCGACATCGATGTTTTGAAAACATCGATGTTTTTTAAAAACATTGACTATTTTTTACATCGATGTTTTTCTCCCGATGTTTTTAGACATCGATGTTTTTGCTTCGATGTTATATTCGATGTTTTTTTTGCTTGTAATAGTAAATAGTTGAAACGAAAAATAAAAACGTTGCACAAAAAACTAATAAAAATATTTCTACCACCGTCAACGAACCAAACCATTTGCCCCTCATTCAGTTAGTAACTTAGAAATTTGAATTTACCGCGTATTGATATTGTTTTTGCATGATTTGTGTTGTGGCGCCAGGCGTCGCCTTAATCTTGTCATCTCGGTTTGGGTTTTGGTCGACTCAGTAGCTATAGCTAGTCCTAGACCCAGCACTTAACTCTAAATCATTCAACTTTCAACTGTTTTGCGTGGTTCGTTGTGAAATTCGTTATTGTCAGTTATAGTGAAAAATAGGTGAAATGGCTCCTAAGAATAGTGTGGTATGGAAATATTTTTCCAAAATCGACAGTAAAAAGGCATCCTGCAATATCTGCAATAAACAGTTAACAACAAGTGGCAACACATCCAATCTATTCGGTCACTTGAAAAGTAAACATAAAGACATCAAAATCGATGAGTCAGTGCCAAAAAATATAGCAGTACAATCAACTTCATCTGGTGTTGATGATGCATTAAGAATTTTTAGAACTGGTGAAAGTGAGGCTTCTTCCAGTAGTAGTAGTACTTCGCAACTTATTTCAGGTTCAGGTACACTAGCTACATTTTACAAACAGCAAACACTGAAAAATGTTTTCACCTAAATGAATTGTTTTAAAGTTGGTGGAGATAAGTGCAGCAAGTTGTCTAATGGTATTCTATATATGATTTGTAGAGATCTTCAACCCATCTCAATCGTTGAAGATGAAGGTTTTTGTTACGTATTAAATCTAACCTCACCGCTGTTTAAAATGCCGTGCAGAAAAACCATGACAGCCTTGTTAGACCAAAAATATTTTTTTATTCGCAACTTGTTGAAAAAAGAAATTGTGAAAGTTCCATATTATTGCATAACCACAGACGTGTGGACTGAAACCCACCAAACTAAAAGTTTTCTTGGAGTAACAATACACTTTATCTCCGATATTTTTTCAAATACTAAAGCATCGCTAGAAAGTATTGTTATTGGCGTTTACGAGCTTACTGAACGGCACACTGGAGAGTATCTGAGTGAGACGCTTACAAAAGTATGTTCTGATTGGAGCATTGATAAAGAGAAGATGGTAACAGTTGTTACTGACGGGGGAGCAAATATAATAAAAGCTGTAGAAACAGCATTTGGAAAGGCTAAACATACATTTTGTTTTGCTCATTTACTTAATTTATTGGCTCAAAAGTCTATAGATTCTGTTCCTGAAATCAAACAGGTTTTGGACCAGGTAAAGTCAATAGTATCCTGGTTCAAACATAGTGTTGTTGGAAGTGACGAACTAAGAAAGAAAACTCAGCATTTAGAAAAGAAAACGCTCATTCAGTCGGTGTCTACTAGATGGAATTCTACCTACTACATGATAGAGAGATTTCTTTTTCTCCGGGAAGTGATTAGCAATATTGTGCCATTCAACACAAGCGCACCACAGATGGTTTCAGCAACAAATATTGAATTTTTAAAGGAACTGGTCGTGTTACTAAAACCAATTGAATCGGCGACAAAAGATGTCAGTGGGGAAACATATGTAACGTCTAGCATAATTATACCGGTTGCTAGGCTTATCAAGAGAAAGATAATCGAAACAGAGAGTACCACTCATTTGGGGAATAAAGTAAAAGAAAACCTTTTAATTCAATGGAACAAGCGATTTCAGAATCTAGAAAATGAAGCGAATCACGCTGTGGCCACACTTCTGGACCCCAGGTTCAAAAATATTCATTTTGAGGATAGTGATGCCTTGGCTATTAGGAGGCTGTCTAATGAAATTAAAAGGGACACAGAAGATTCATCTTCAGATACCGATACTGTGGAGAATATGATGCAAGAAAATAAAGGTAGCTACTAGTATATTCTGTTTTGAAAACATAAGCATAAAATTATAATTTTTGTAAAATGTTTCACTGACAGCTTGCTTTTTTCTTTCCAGAAGCAAGTTCTAGCTTTTCCTTGTGGGAAGACCATCATAAAATTGTTCAGGATACGTGGAAGTCGAGAAAGCGGTCAAGGTTATTGGACAACCTGGAGAATTCCCATACAATGCCGCCCGAGTTGTCTATCTATTTGAAAAGTCCGATAATTAGGCTCAGTGACTGTCCCTTGGACGAGTGGAGCAGAAGCCACCCAAAAAATTCAGTTTTGTTGAAACTAGCACTAAAATACTTGACGTGTATGGCAACTTCTGTGCCATCGGAGCGAATTTTTTCCACAACTGGGGATATAGTAAACAACAAAAGAAGTTCTCTGACAGGAGATAGAATTGACAAAATACTATTTTTCCATTGTATCAATAAATAGTTTTGGTTTTTGGACTGATTTATTATAATGTTAATTTATTTTATTTATAAAGTCAATAGTTTATTTTGATAATATAATGACATTCTAAATGAATTATCTTGTAGGTATATGAGTTTATAAAATGTGCAACCTATTCTTCTAAATACGAAGGGCCTTCTTTCTTTTCTTTTCTACGAACACTACCTAGATTAATAAACAAAGTGTTAGTAGGGTCAATAGTACACTCTCTATATTCAATAATAAATAGTGATTAACAGCAAAAATAATCATCTGTTGTATTATTCTAAAAAACATCGATGTTCCAAAAACATCGATGTTTTTGGTTCGATTTTTTTCTTACATCGATGTTTTGATTTTTCTAACATCGATACATTGAACATCGATGTTTTTCTTTCGATGTCACAGCTCTAGTTCCTAGTACATCTATTAGTCCGCTTCGTGCGAGAGCGCGATTAATTGAGTCAGGTTTCAGGTTGAAAATTTTTTGTCTATTTTGTGGAAATGAAGCGGATGAAGAGGCGGAAAAGAAAAAATCGCAAGATCGTCGTAAATCCATTTATCGAGTTGCCACAATTTCATTTAAAGATACTACCCTTAAGGTAGCTCAGAAAAAGTCTGATGACGTGGCGAAGGCTGTTCTCAAACGTGAAGTATACGAATACGATCTGGTTGCTGCAGAAGCTAAGTATCATCATGATTGCTTTCGCTCTTTTTTAAATCCTGTTAGTGGAGGTAAAATAGGCCGCTCTGAAGATTATGAGATTACTCTTGCTATGGATGAGATTTTTGAATTTATTGAAAACAATGACGATTGCCAGTTTTCATTGCAAGAATTAAAAGATGCTTGCAAGAATACTACACCTCCGGAAGATATAACAATTAAAAGAAGATTAAAGCTCAAGTATGGTGAAAGAATTATAATCACTGAAAAAACGGTAGTTTAACAATCATTTCTTTTGTTGATACACAACATGATGTGTTAAACAGAGCTTGGTATGAAAAGGGTTGCGATTTCAACTGTGCATACAAAAAAGTTGGCTTATTCTGTTCTGCAGTATGTGGCAATTGCCACGGTCAGTCATACTCTAATGTGACACCTAATACAACTGATGATGATGCTTATGGCATCAACGACGATCTACCAGATCTGACTGATGTCTTAGGGCAATATGTAGAAATCCAGCAGCCGGAGGAAGAAGAAAATGAATGAATATATTGAATCCGAAGATTGATAACACCGTTTTTTCCAAATCAATAAAAATTTATTTTTTCATTATCACTTTCACAATATCTTTTTAATTGTCTACATAGATCGTGGATTATGCCTACAGGGGATACCACGTTAAAAAGAATGCGCCAAGTACTCCACCGCCGTGGTGGTGTGGAAAGGAGTGCATATTAGTGAGAATTCTAATTTTGCAGTTTTCAAAATTGCCATAACATGCGAACGATCGTTTGTAGCAGAAAAAGTGCTAGAACTTTTTTTGTCGGAAATTGCATGCTCTATAATATTGATGCTAACCTTTTTTACAATAAAGCTAGTCGTTTAAGAGATATTCACGAAAAACTGATTTTCATGACCTTTGACCTTGAACAAAACTTTTAGCACATGTCGATCGATGGGGACTTTTCACATTTTATTTAAAATGACTATTCAAAGGGGTGTGTAAATTTTCAGCTCTGTCGGAGTTTTGTCTAGGTTGAATGTCTATTTTGACTGGCCTATTAAGTTTCTCGGATACGGACCCGAGAAATCCCAGCTTAACATAGATGCCAACGTCGACGTAAGCTCCAACGAAACGTTCTAAACTTTAACGGAACGTATGTCAAATTTAGTATAGATGTCAGTGACAGTGTCGGTATCATCCCATGTCGACTTGCGGCTTCGTAAGTCAATTGAAGTACGCCCAATGAAGAGCGTCTACTCGGAAGTTCACGGCAAGAGAGAGAGAGAGAGAGAGCGAGACCTCAAAACATTGAATAAAAATAATAAGGAAGCGAGATCAGTAAAGGGAATTGAAGCAATTTTCGACTTTCGTAGACCGAGACAGAAAATCACGCAAAATGAAAATGAAAATCGTTGATTCAAATAGGCTTCATTCAAAAATCTATATTGCCTATAGAAATAATTGGGAAATTAAAGTCTTGAATTAACAAGGAAGTACAACAAAAATTTATTTAACTAATTTATACATTTATAATTGAAAAAGTAGCTTAAATAAAATAGACCAACAAACATAATTACGTTTGAAATTTACATTACATTAATTTGTTATACTTATTTCTAATTGAAAGCTTTTCGGAGGAGGTCTTACATATGTAAAAAAATCGAGTATTCATATATATTCGAATTATAGACTCGATCCACCAATGATAATGATTATGCTCTTTTAAATGATCAGCATAGTCATCGAAAACAATTTTCCAAGTTCCAGGAATATTTCGATAATCTACTCCTTCACGTGCAGCGCGTTTATCACAGTTATCTATTTCCTAAATAAAAATAATGATGACAATATATTTTAAAGCTGGAAAAAAATCTACTTACCACATTTAATACCGCTTCCGGTACAGCATACGGCTTCAATTATTTCCGCCTTGCGCCCCTCAACATATCTGTCTCCTCGAAATGGAGCTCACACACTTTTCTATTTTGAAGTTTTGAGTCACCTTATATTACTTTTAGCCATTGTGCGGCTCGACTTGGTGACTTCGGAAATCTGAAAATAAATTCAAAAAGTTGGTAACCCCACTTCATGATATCATTGTGCCGACACTGAACTGCCGATGCGAATTTGACAACTAAGTTTACCATGGCTGGAAATGCAATTACTTAACTTTGCATTCCAAATTTTAAATGAAAACATCACTAATATCTACTTAACCTAAACTTTTTGTACAAAGTGAAATGTTATTTACTCACTGAAAGAAAGAAAGTCGGACATCTTTGCTTCCCTGCAAAGATTTCCATCCCGGGTAGCAGCAACGCATTGTCTTCTTATTATACGGCAATCTTTCACTTTTTCACCAATGAATCACTGAAACACGATGTATACTTCTGTCGTTTCGCGATTACACACCAGTTTTTCACTAAATAGCTCCTTTTCGGCGATTTTTTATAACTTTTACGCGTCACGCTCGATCCCGCCAAAACAATGGCCGAAACAAGAAACATATGGGACTATGTTTGACACTTAAGTTTGACCACGGCATACTATCCGTGAGGTTGTTTGTATGTATTGTACACCTTGCTGTGTGACTAGGCAGCAGTGTAGGTGAAATGTATTGGCCACGGGGCGAGTAAGGGGGAATGTGTGCTGCTTTGCACTCTCATGAGAGCAAGTGCTTTGAATGTAGTAACATTGCTTCAGCACCGCTTACAGGCGGGCATAGGTGACTTCGCCTCCTTATTCTCTTTATTCAAAGGCTCAAGATGACAGCTGGGGTTAAGAGAGCGCCAACTAACCCGAGGAGGCGGACCGCCATCCCGCTACCACTAAGGAGGATTGTTATTATTACCTCTTAGGTTTCTGGCAAGTTCTGTTAAGTACATGGTATAATATTTTGAGTTTCCAAACACGAAATATGCAGCAGTGGGCGTAGCCAAAAACATCCAAGTGGGATTTCATTCTCACTTTGAATGAAGCCAATTTCTCGTTTTCCGACTGTGAATGGAGTTGTTGCGAAAATGATATCCTTAGTGAAAATTATGTTTATCAATTGCTAAATTGCTACAACTGATTTTCTGCTGTGAAATGAATACGTGCAGTTGATTAAAAACATAATCAAATCATAGTCAAACAAATTCTTGACAGTTTTATTTGATTTTCGTTTTGCACTTTTCTTATTTTCAATCAAAGTGAAATACAATACTCACATCTTTAAAAACTCTTTACAATGGAAGAACATATGCTAAATTTCTTTAACAAATTGAACATGTTCGGCAAGATTTACTACTGCTTGGAGTTGCGCATATTGAGCAGATCATCCAGCGTTTTTAACTTCCCAGTATATGGGATGATCTTGTAATCGCCTCAAAAATCGAAATTAAAATTTTCAACTTTTCTTTACGGTTTGAGGTCTATATAGTGTTTTTAGAAGGGGAGATGTATGTGTGTGTGTGTGTGTACGTACGTACGTATGTTCGCGGACAGTTTTTTCTACAAGCATAGCTCACGTAAACAAAGTCGTATAGACTTCGTTGAGCTGTCAATTGAAGCGCCTTTACAATCTTAAGAGCTGATTAGTTTTTGGTGAGCTGTTGTGTTGACCCTTTGAAGTTCATTTTTGTCATGCGCTATTTCTTCCAAACATATAATTTGCATGTTTTAGGTGTCAATCGATGCGTATTGCCAATTGTGTCATTCTGTTAACTTTTTTAAAAAAAAACGATGAAGACGTTTTTTTATTTATTAAGGGGTTATACCTATGTGAAGGCGAAAAAAACAAGCCTTTTTTCAAGATTTTTTTTCAAGGATTTTGAAAAAAAAAGCTTTTATAAATAATATATCAATATAAAGGGCAACTTTTCGGGAGTGCAAAAAATTTTTTTTTTCAAATTTAATACAAAATGGCGGCTGTAGTGCACGTCAAAGTCACTTGTATTTACAAAAGACGTTCCGCGGCCGGACAAGTTTCTCAGCCCCATCTGCATCTGGAACAATAAAATTTTTTTTTCATAAGCTCCATGAGTTTTGCTAGTGAAGTGCACACGATAATAGTTTAATATCAATTTTTCGCAAAATGGCGACCATTTAACAAAAAAATTGCATTTTCGACCCAAAAAAATGACTTCAATTGTTTATAACTTTTTTTAAACAAAACCAATTGCTAAAATCGTGTGTACTTCCCTAGATAATCATATCAAGAAGCTACAGTTATAACGGCAAGTTATTCGGATGAAAACTGAAAGAGTTTCGTTTCCGGCAAATTTCAAAAATACACTTTCGAGATAAACGCGTTTGAAGTTTCAAAACCTTATAAAGTTGTGAATTTTCAAAATTTTACTATATACAAATTTTTTAACCTTTACTCTGCTATCCCAGCACCATACAGTAGGCCTCCCAAAACCGTGGATTTCTCCTCCTCGTCCTTTCTTGATGCTAAAAGGCCGCGTCTCGTCTTTTTTACAACGTCGGAAATTGAGCGCTCATCAGCCTTTATTCGCTCGGCGTCTGTTTCTAAGCAGAAATTGTAAAAATTAGGTCCTGTAGTCAATCCTAATGAGTCTCAAACGAATGGCGATTAGGCGGACGCCTGTTGCTGATCTTGCTGCGCTTCTGCGATGAAATACTTGCTTTACTGCCTTTACGGCCACTGTACAGTTTACTACTCATTTCTAACACTTTTTTTATACAAAACAACAGTAAAACTATCAATCAAAACATAGTACTTTAACCTCAAATGCAGCGTGTAGTTGATCAAGTAAACAGAAGCTCTCCTAGCGTCGTTTACGAAGGAACGTGCCTTATACAGTGTATATTAATTACTATATAGTATAAAGTGAGCAAATTTTACGTTTTTCGAGCATTGGAGTTGCTTCAGAAAATTGATTCTCAAAAATTTTCTGAAGTATATTAGTATTTGGACCTTTTTGATTTCAATTCTAGGGATGTGTTAGCATACTTTAAGCCAATAAAAAAAATTGGAAAAAAAAATTAAGTCACATAGGTATAACCCCTTAAATAAATAGTGCAAAAATTTAGGTTTCTTTCATAAATAATATATTTTTAACCTGATTTGCGAGACACAGTAATCAATGTTTATAAAATTTATATATTCCAAATAGTTTTGTAAAAAAACCGGTGAAACCTTTTCTCATGGTTAGAAAAAAAAATTAAAAAGTAAAAATCATTAAAAGTCATCATGACCTTCAAGATCATTTATGTCATTCACTATATCTCGCGAACCAAATACAGTAGAGACTCGTTAATTCGGACTAGTTAAAACAGGCCCGAATCGGAGTATCGAAAAATCCGGATTACTGATATCGTTCATTTGTTCATTGGGTTAAAGGTAAAGTCTTACAAAAAACAACAAAAGTTTTAGTAAATATGTTTGTATATTGTTTAAGCATGACAATGCAAAACAAATTACTTTTCTTTGGAATAAAAATATATAAAAATTCGCAATTCTTATTTTCTGAAGAACTCTATTTTAGTTTGTGTAAAAACACTATTTGTTTGTTTAATAACGGCTTCTTCTTTCAGCTGTTTCAGTTGAAGAATATGCTCTCCTGAACACGGTCGCACAACTGGCCCATTGTTAAGCCAATGCTGGCTGAGCGCCACATAGCACTGGCCGAGTCGTGTTCGCCAGTGCTGGCCCAGTAACATATAAGTGCTGGATGATAACTACGGGCGGACGTTGTATACCAGTACTGGACCAAGATCCACAAACAGCATTGGTCCAGTATTGGCGCAGTACTGGCCCAGTACTGGCATACAACGAATTTGTTACTCCGCCAGCACTCAAATGGCAAAACCAAATTGGCGGCGACAAGAGCCACGGAAATTTGTGTGAAAATACAATTCCCACATGATATTCGTCGCCCGGCATGTGAAGAAGATTATATGTGAATGATGTATCGCTTTTGCCACCCAGGATTGAACCCGCGTCGTCCATCGCACGAAGCTAGCACTGTAGCGTCGAAGCCATTGAGACAGTTAAGAATTTTCATCCACACATTCAAACACATTGGAAAGCAAGCCGTTAGCCGAACATCGATGAGAGAGTGAGCGGGCCGTCGTTGGCGACTCTCCATCGTACACAGAACGGCAGTGTAGGCTGAGCGTGGGATGAGCGTCGGCTGAGTATTGTAACGTGGCAACTTGCCAGCATTGGGGGAGCGCTACGAAATAGCACTATTCGCTGAGCGTTATAATTTGGCAACTTGCCATCATTGGGGGAGCGCTGGAAAAAGGCACTACTCGTTGAGTGCTCGCTGAGCGTTATAACGTTACATTTGCATTGCATTTATGTTGCTAATTCCAGACACGAAATGTGCCAGTCATCCGTATAGTGGCGGATATGAATGCAATTTGGAAAAGAAGACATTTTTATCAATATCTCGAACAGCACGACTCGCACGAAGATGTTATGTCCAGCAAACATGGCCAAAATGCAGTTTTATAAAATTCTGGATCATCCATCTAAATTTTTTTATTTATGTTTAATGATGACGCCAAGGACAAAATAAATAAAACTCCCGACGCACTGCTGCGATGGGAGGTCTATCAGTTGAACTTCTATTAAATAAATAAATATAGAATTCCAAATTCCAAAAATAAAACAAAAAGTCTCTTCTTCAAAGTCGACTGCGTTGCAATTAATTGAATTGTATGATGAACAATTGCTGAAGTGCAAATGAAAAAAGCTTCTGCATTCAGAATTGCTTTTTTGCCAGTCTCTCGTAGCTCGTTCGTATTTCTACATCAACAAAAAGTTATGATTGTTCACAGATCTAGTAGATCAAAAAATCTTTTCAGCCTAAGTTAGTTAGTTTTGTATTAAGAAAAAAATATTCATTTCAACCTAGATCAAAAAATTGCTCTTTAGTCCACATAAAAAGTTTAAATGAAAGCTTGATGAAAGATTCCTCGTCACAATTTTTTTTGCAAACAAAATTAAGTGTTGTTAAAAAATTCAAATATTATCAGGAAAATTAATTTGGTCGAAAAATGGTCAATTACTATTATTATTACTAAAACTATTCAATTTAGTCTGGAAGAAAAACTTGCTACGACATCCAAATTTTATTACTACGTCTAAAAAAATATTAAAATACCCTTGACATATTCGTTTGTTTTCAAGGGACACTTCTAGTTCTTGTAAAAAGCAATTCGGGTGTAAAAATGAATAATGAAAAATTGAATATTAGTGTGTTTGTTCTAAGAACAAAGAATAGTGTGACCTTCATGCCATTAACCTTCGCCTGCAACACATTTCTTCGAAATATCGACGACTACGAAAAGGAATACTGTACAGCCTACACCCACAAAATGAACGTTTATGCGTTCAATCAATATTAACTATGAGTTCAACAAGAATTGCAAATAATGCAGTAATTTCTGACATGTTTTCTTTGCCATTCACTTTACATTTCAATATTAATGCAATACTATAAATTCTCGCATTATAACTAAGCAATACTTATTAATATAACGAACTTGCACTGAAGCTTACTAGTGAACTTCCTTCGAATCGTTTAACATTCTGCTTGTATCATAAATTGTTATATTTCAGTAATGGCTTCAAGCATTGGGCCAGTTCCGATCGCCAGTGCTGGTGCAGTCCCAACCCCCAGCACTGGGCCAGCACTCGAATGCACTACTGGGCCAGTAGTCAGCCAGCACTCAGCCAGCACTCAGCCAGTACTGGGCCAGCACTGGGAGCTGACCGTTGGCCGTTCGTTGGACGCCAATGCTTGGCCGACGCTTGGCGTTGTTTCCACTGCCATCAAACCCTGCTCGGACTAGTTGAATATCGTTTTCTTCAGCCCATCGCAATCCCACCGAGAAAAATTTGATTGCATTGTCATGTTTGATTTTTGATACTGGAGGCAATTCCGCATCGTCACTTTCGCTGCCACTTGTAACTTCCGCAATTAAATTTTCTTCAATGAGTGTATTTTCAGTTTCTACGACCCACTAAAATATTTCGAGATCCGTAGGTTGTTCTTTGTCTATAAAGAGTTAGCATTGCTGAAATGTCACCACAACATTCTTGAGTTTGCTGCCACTGTTGGCGCAATACACTTAGTGGAAGCAGATCTTCCGATTCGTATGCTACGGTATCCAAATCGCCTGAGAACATTTTGTTCCAACACTTTTCTAAGGAAATCCTCGGAACCTTGCTCCATGAATTGTGCAGCAGGCACACTGCATCTTTGAGGTTGATGCTTTTTAGCCATTTATGAACATCGTCCATTTGACCGTCCATTGAAGATAAAATGTGAGCTAGAAGGCTCTTTCTGTATTGTAATTTGATCAGCCTAATGGCGTTCTGGTCCATCGGCTGCAGTAAGGCAGTGCAATTTGGTGGAAGGATTATTGTGAAAATATCACCATTTTCGTCAAATAGATCTTCTCCCTTGCAATGGCATGGAGTGTTGTCAATTAACAACAACGCCTTCTTTGGAAGATTTTCACTTGTTAAAATTGACCTTACGTGCTTCAAAAAAGAGTGTTGGAACCAATTTTTGAAAATTACAGACGTCATCCAGGCATTGTAGCTATAAGTGTATTCCACAGGCAAATTAGCATTTTTGAATGCCCTGTGGTTCTAAGCTTTTCCGATTACTAAGAGTGGAAGTTTGTGCGTGCCATTTCAATTAGTGCAAGCCAAAAACGTTAGTCTCTCTTTGCTTATTTTTCTTCCGGGTGCCAAACTTTCTTTGGAGTGAACTAACGTTTTATCTGGCAAAATCTTACAGAACAGTCCTGACTCGTCAGCATTGTAAATTTGCATAGGAAGTAGGCCTTTATTTCGAATTATTTCAGATAATTTTCAAATAAAAGGGATTACAGCGGATGCATCATTTGATAGCTTCTCGCCACACATTTTCAGATGCCATAATCCATGCCTTCTTTTGAAGTTAACCCGCCAGCGGTGACGCATATGTCTGCGAGACCGGTTTCGTAGAAAACATAGAATAATTTCTTAATCCTTTGTCGATTCTGGCTGTAATTTTGCATAGCTGCCTGATTGGACATCTCCACTTGATAGTCGATCAAGTAACGTTAACGTGAGTGCGAATTCCAGAGATAAGCCCTAAACCGGTCTGTAAGACCGACGTGACCATTTACGTAAGTGAAATGATTCAATTGAGTATTTTTTAACTTCCCAGTATATGGGAAGTTCTTGTAATCGCCTCGAAAATCGAAATTGAAATTTTCAACATATCTTTACGTTTCGAGGTCTTACGAGTATATTTTAAGTGTTTTTAGGAAGAAGTATGTATGTGTGTGTGTATATGTACGTACGTACGTGCGTTCGCGGACAGTTTTTCTACGAGCATAACTCACGTAAACAAAGTCATATCGACTTCGTTAAGGTGTCAATCGAAGCGTCTTTGCAATATTAAGAGCTGATTAGTTTTTTGGACACTTCGGTCAGGGGGCTATGCTGTTTTCACCCCTTGAAGGTCAACCCTGTCATGCGCTATATCTCGTGAACCAAACGTACGATTTGCTTCATCAAGGTGTCAATCGACGCGTATTGCAATTTCTGTGATTCTATCAAATTTTTAAAAAAAATGTTGAAGCGGTTTTTTAATTTTTTGAAAAAAAGTGCAAAAAATTGGAGTTTTTTTCAAAAACATCGAATTTTAAACTTTATTTTCAAGCCGCAGTAATCAATATTTAAAAAATTTATATACTCCAAACAATTATTGTAAAAAACCACAAATTTTTTTTTCATGATTACAAAAAAAATTAATTTAAAAATAAGAAATGATTAAAAGTCATCATGTCCTTCATGGCCATTTATGTCAATCATTATATCTCGAGAACCAAATATAATCTTTGCATCATTAAGAAGTCAATCAACGCGTATTAACATTTCATTGATGTTTTTAAATTTAAAAAAAAATCGTTAAAGCCATTTTTTTAATTTCATAAAAAAATATTGAAAATTAGTGTTTTTTTTCATAAAAAAAATAATTAATAATTAATAAAATTAACATCGTGATAATAAATGTTTATAAAATTTATAAACTTTTATCAATTTCTGTAGAGACCAGCAAAATATTTTCTCATGATTTCAAAACAAATTGAATTAAACATAAAAAAAATCATTCAAAGTCACCATGTAAAAAGGGTTCATACGAATTTTTATATCTTAAATCTCTTATGCTAAAGACATTGTTGTAAAGTCAATCGAAGTTAATTATTATTTGCATAATTTGCGGAGATTTTTAATAGTCTTCACAGAACCGTGTTTTAACTTTAATAAAAAAACTGCTTAAATTTTGAAAACCAATACAAATCAAATCAAATTTGCAATTGTGATAATCAACGTTTTGAATGGTAAAATGTTTTGTAGTCAACACTTTTTGAGATCATATGCTTTGAAAAGATTTCATCAAATAAAAAACTGTAGTTTTTAGGAGTTTTGTTTTTTAGTATTCGTAAGATTTCAATTACTTCCTTCATCATTTGTAATACATATATTTTACTTTTTACATGCAATTGAACCTATTTTTGACTACATAATCAATGTTTCTCAAAATCAACAGAAAATAAGAGATAATTATTAAATTCATTGATGTAAAATCGTGAAAAAAATTTATTTTAATTTTATTCTTTTTATTATTAAAAGTAGTATTATTTCCATAATTATTATTGTGTTTAATATTTTTAATATTTATGTTAATATTACTGGGAAGTTGTACGTGTGGACCTCAAGGGTCGCACCTCACGGCTTGTTTTTACATGTGTGGTCACTTGAGTATGCTATGTATTGGCTGGCATTTTTCTATGAGGAAGTTTATAGCAGATCAGCAAATGATTCAAATGTAGTATCTCAAATTTTACCTATAAATGAATTGATTCAGGATGGTGTCTCAAATGTCTCAAAATAATACTTGTGTATAATTTTGCGTACCTGTTGTTGTGGTGGACTTGAAAACACGTATCGAGTACATATGGTCCGCAACAAAACGCAAGCCAAATGTACAAAGGGCTTTCAGACAAAAACATCATCGTATGTGATCCTTACATGATATTGTATAATCATCCACAATTTTAATCCGAAATCCCTTTATTTGCGACTACAATAAGCCATATTGTGCAATTAAGTTTCAGTGGAAAGTGAATGAAAGTTCCAATAATTTTGTGGCTTATTATTTACTCAATGCCTTAAAACATTTTAATTTTTTTGAAAATTGCTTAGTCTTCAAACTGTATCCAAGGATGTTTTGAGTAAATTAATGATATGTAAATTATTTAGATTTAAACTTAAAAATATGTGTATGAAAATAACATAATTTTTTAGTGTTGCAGAGGAATTTTATTATTATTAATAAACGTGATGTGGTGTAATAATTTGTTGTGTTTTATTATACTTTAACCTTGTATTTTTTAAGTATAATTTGCTACATTTACAGAAATTGTGTTATTTTGGATTGATCTTCACTCAAAATTTTCGGTCTCTGAGACCAACGTCACCAACCATGTAAGATAATTTTGCGTCACCGCTGGCGGGTTAAGAAGCCATCCCCTACGTGGTAAAAAAGTGTCTTTATTATGATGCTTTTGAAATAACTGTCGGCCTTTCTCTGCCAAAATTTCGTACGACATTGGCACGTGTCTTTTCCTTTGCTGGATGAACCAAGAATATAACTCAGTTTCCATTTCGGAATATTCTGCTTTTTTCAATGTTTTTCGTATTCCTGGTCCTACGTAACATAATAAAACTAAAATCAATGTTAAAAACTTATGAGTTAGATCTAAAAAAAACATTTTCCTAACCTTTCAATTTTGGATCTATTTTGCTTAATATCCGAGATCGTAGATGCTCCGACGCCGTACTCGCGGGCTAATTGCTTTCCACTTATATTGCGCTTTAGTTTATCTAGTTTAGTGGTTTTTTGATCCACGTGTAAACAAAACTCCCGCACAAACGGATTAAACCAATATCCACAGATAAATAAACCAAAGACAAAAGAAACAAGCCGCGAGGTGCGACCCTTGAGGTTCACACGGTCAACTTCCCAGTAATATCTACATAAACATCAACAACATTACAACAATGAGAGGTATTCATAGCAGTAACAGGAATGAGTTAATATGAATCATATCGTCTACGGGAGGGTCCATTGATTACGTTTTTTGATCGATGAGGACAGATTGAATATTCACGCGGATCAATCGGTGGGGGCCTTTTTGATGTTGAAAAATTTTGTTGGTTTTCAAAATTTAGGCAATTTTTTTAATTAAAAGACTATAAAAACTATTAAAAATCTGCTCAAATTATGCAAATATTTTAAAACTTTGATTGAATTTACAACAATTTTTTTTAGAATAAAAGATATAAAGTAATAGCACTCGTATGAACCCTCTTTACATGGTAACTTTGAATGATTTTTTTATTTTTCATTTAGTTTTTTTCATAATCAAGGAAGAAACTTTTGCCGGTTTCTCTTCAAAAACTGATAAGAATGTATACATTTTATAAACAGGTATTACTGTGCTGTGCAAATCAAGTTAAAAAATATTTTTTATGAAAAAAACTATAATTTTTTGCATTTTCTTCTATTAAATTAAAAAAAAGCTGAAACGAATTTTTATAATGTTAAAAACTTCACAAAGATGTTAATACACGTCAACTGACACCATAATGATGCAAATATTATATCTAGTTCGTGAGATATAGTGAATGATCAAAATGACCTTGAAAATCATGATGACTTCTAATATTTTTTTATTTTTAATTTAACTTTTTACGTAGTCATCAAAAGAACTTTTGATGATGTTTCTACACAAATTGTTTGGAGTATATAAATTTTATAAACATTGTCTACTAAATTTCGCAAATCAGGTTAAAAATTTATTGTTTATGAAAAAAACCCTAATGTTTTTGCTCTTTTTTTTCTTAAATTAAAAAACGGCTCCAATGATTTTTTAAAAATTTGATAGATTCACACGAATGCTAATACGCGTCAATTGACACCTCTATCATGCAAATCGTATGTTTGGTTCGCGAGATATAACGCATGACAGAAATGACCTTCAAAGGGTCAAAACAGCAAACCCCCCTGACCGAAGTATCCCAAAAACTAATAAGCTCTTAAAATTGCATAGACGCTTCGATTGACACCTCAAAGAAGTCGATACAACTTTGTTTACGTGAGTTATGCTCGTAGAAAAAAGTGTCCACGAATGTACGTACGTACGTACGTACACACACGCACACACACATACATCTCCCTTTCTAAAAACACTTTATATATACTCTATAGACCTCAAAACGTAAAGAAATGTTGAAAATTTCAATTTCGATTTTCGAGGCGATTACAGGAACTATACTGGGAAGTTAAAAACGCTGGATGATCTGCTCAATATGCACAACTCCAAGCAGTTGTAAATCTTGCCGAAAATGTTCAATTTCTTCAGGAATATTTAATATTAAGTATTAAATATTCCTGAAGAGGGGGAAGAAGTAATTGACATATTACGGACCCTTAAAAATTAAACAATTAAACTACTAAAAATGACAATTTTTTTATTTGATGAGACCTTTTTGAAGCGCCTGATTTTGAAAAGTAATGACTACCATTGCATCTGTACTATTTCGCCATTTTTACTTGGTTGGTTGAAGTAGCCGTCCTCTTATCTAAAATGGCTCACTGTGGCCATTGAAGGCCCATTTTGATACCACAATGAAACAGAGACGGCACTAAAATCAAGCTCGTTGCTGAAAGCCATTTAGATTCTATAATAAAATCCTGAACAGGTTTTTCTTCTTTTGATCTACAACTACAACAGAAGTCATAGAAAGGACTGCCTAGTCATTCTGTATCTACGTCTATCAGACAGTGCCTCGTCAATATAGCTATAGTGAAATTTTTCGCTTCGCGATTCAAATTGAAGAGCTTCTTGGTTCATTTGGGGCTCTTGTGGAACCAAGTCTGCCTGATTATTCTGCAGATTTCCTTCCGTAGTCAGGTTCTGTTTTCAGCCGTTAAGTAATATTGCTTGCAACTTAGCTTCAAAGAAGCAGGAGAATTGCTGACCTAAGGGATCGGTGTGTATTCCTGGAGTGAGGCATCAGCCCTCGCTAGGGCATTTGTTTCGCTGTTTACGGTAGTGTCTCTTTGTTTGGGTACCCAGTACAGAGTCACTTCAGAAAGACGGGCCATCTCATTTAATTGTTTGTGACATTCGATGACTATTTTGAATGAGGTGAACAAATTGAATAGTGATTAAAAAGCAGTCTGGCTACCAGATAAAACATTAAAGATTCTAGGAGAAATATTTGAATTTTTCAACCTGTCATGCATATTGCCGTGACCTCAGGTTCAAAAATACTGAAGTGTTCAGGGAGTATGAAGGATAGTTTTGGCCTAGCTGTTCAAAGAATACACCACAGCCAAACCATCAATCTATTTTTGATTCATCCGTTTACATTCCGATCGATTCGTTTGACTCGCTTCTGTCCATTCTCCAATCCTCCTGCTTGAAATGACTGGCTGAGAGTTGTGCAGGAAGCAGGGAATTGAATAAGAAAAGTTTATTTCATCTGGTGTTAGCCCACCCCTCTTTTAGATAGTGCAGTGACCATTACCTCCTTCTTATCAGAAGAGTAGGGTTTTAAGCCGGATTGCAGAGCATTTAGCCTGCTATTTCGTCAGAAGCTCAGACGGGAGTCAGTTTGGTAGCATTAAAAAAAATCGTGAGTAGCTCATAGAGCTCCAGTGATTGCATCAACTGCGATTTTTGTCGCCTTTTTTATCTGATTTTGATTTGGCAGACTATCAATAGCTGGCTACCAGATGATGCACCATAAAAGAGAATTGGTTAAACTAGTGTTTGATAAGTACACTCCATTCCATACGGTTTTGTGTTTCAGTCCCCATCTGTTACCAACGGTTTTCTTGTGCAGATTGTGCAGGGTTCTTTCCGCACCCTCTTCTCAATATTCGCTTTCCACGCAAATTTTGAATCGAAAGTTAGGCTAGAGTATTTGACTTTGACTTCTTTTGCCTGAGCTAAGCTTGTGTCTTACAGTTTTGGCAGGATGAAATGCAGAATCTTGTGCCTTCTAGTAAAAATCCTAGTTCCGTTTGATGCAAATTCACCCTTAGTCAAAGTCTTCAGTCCAGCTGGAGAGAGTCCCTAAAATAAAGTTTAATCTTTTAGATAGTGTTTTGACAAACTTATCCGATACGACTTTCGCAACTTAATCGGCGTAGACTACTACTTTGCAGCCAGTTGCCTCTTTGGCCAACAGGAACTTGTCCACCACCGAGTTTCAATGAAAGGGTTCTAGTACACCACGTTATGGAGTGCCTTTGTATTTCCTTCTCATGGGGCTGTTTCCTAGCCAGCAATTGATGATCCTGTCACTTAAAATTTGTTTGACGAGCCTTGTAGGTTGTCATCAAAGTTGATGTCAACAGTGTTGAAGGCACCTTCAATGTCGAGAAAAACTGCAAGTATATATTCCTTCTAGTTAAGCGATTTTTCTAGAAAGTGACGAGCTTTATCTACCGATCTTTCTTTCTTAAATGTAAGCTGTGCTTTAGAAAGTGGTTTAAGAATAACTCACAAATGTATATCTATCATCATCTCCAGTGTCTTCAGAAGAAAAAAGGTGAGACTGGAATGCAGACTTTCCTTGAGCATGCCCTGAAGATGAAATTCAGCGAAAGCAATGCTACGTCTCAAAGGGTGAAGTATTGTCCATGCCGAGCGATCTGAAGGGATTGAACCAGCCGATGGCGTAGCCTCCTATGCTAGACTATCCACTCATTCATGTCGTTACAAGTTGCTATGTTTGGCGGGTGGTTCAAGAGTGCGCGAAGGTTGGCTGTGTTGTCACTTTACACTCTCGTTTCAGAGCAAGATTTTGTACATAAATTTTGCTCAAATGGCTGACATTTTTGTAGCTTTTTTTACGATGTGCGTTTGTCTTTCCTGATGGAATTTTTTAATTCTTGAAATTTGACTTTATATAAAGACTAAGTATTGTCCGCTTTGGCCTATTCCTAAACTTCGTTTATAGCTACGCAATATCCCTGTTCCATCCCGCAGGCTTGTAATTCCCTCTAGGTTAGGTTGGGTTGCATGCAGATATTGTTGCTTCATTGAAAATAAATGTTAGCATTCCAACAGCCTCTTCTATGTCCTGTGTGTCTTCAATCACGTTTGTTCGTGCCAGTGCTGCCATAAATGCATTAGCATCCACTAGAATTTTAATCGAGATGCCTTGTGCAGCAGCTTCTGACGAAATTCGCTGCAGGTTGCTGGATGGTGGCAGGACATCATATAGCTGAAGACAACCCAGAAAGGTTTGTATTATGTCTCCTGTGCTACAGTGATGATTCCCATATCACTGAAACTTTAAGTCATCTTTATTCAATATACAAGCTCTTGGCTTATCTGTGGTGTTGCGCGATACCAAATTATATCCACTCATGTTGCGCCTACAAATCTTGTTCTGTATTACCCAAGGTTCTCGGGCCAGTACTAGCTCCTCTCTTTTTTGAGGTAGGTTGGGGAGCAGTACAGCCGAAGACACCTTAGAGTGGTTGAGATTGATGTTGATGAACCTCAACATCCGATCAATCACCGCGAGATCCAACTATTCTTCGGATAAAGACAATCTCTCTTCCTCGACTAGGTCAAGGGAATCGAGAAAACCCTGTAGTGTACCTTATCAATTTGCGACCGCACTCACCAAGTATGCTACAAAGATTGTAATAACTCATGTGAAGGAAACCTCTGACCTTGCAAATTGCATTTATTCAATGTATAATACTACATTCTGTCTATAGCCAATGCTGAGGTGCCATCGACATATAAGACGGCTAATTTATTACTCATTTACGAATCTTTCCACAATTGAAAGATTAGTCATGGTGACGATTCATTAACTATATGCAGGAGTTTCAACAAAAAAATCATCGCATCACCATTAAAGCGAAAGTTAATTTATGGTTTTTGGGTCACTCACGTCACGTTTTGTCGGGCGTGTGAACCGTAAAGGTATATATACGCATATACTCAGATCATCAGCAAACACAACAATCCCCCGTCAGCTTCGTAGTGAAGGTAGTGCTTCTTGCATCATCGGTCTCAAGATTCGGTCGGACTTTTCGAGGCCTCCCAAGTCTCTTCTTCCTTATCTCTTTTCCGGTGACCTTTCTTCTTTGCCGGTGCAGTAACTGTCAGCATCTCTGGAAACACCCCTTTTTATATTCGCTGGTAGAGGGATTCTGAGACCTATTAACACCTGAAAAAAGAATTTTCATAAGAAATCTAAACATTTCCTTCGACAGTCAAGCTGCTATCCAATCACTATCCAACGTGTATACCTCATCCAAAATTGTAATGGAATGTCGTGCACTACTGAACGCGATGTCGCTTCACTCTGAAGGGATCCTTTGCTGGGTATCGAGTCATAGTGATATACCTGGAAATTGCGAAGCTGATGCCCTAGCGCGAACTGGCAATGAGCTCCAGGATTATACACTGACACTCCAAGTCACCATACACTGGCCTTCATTAAGCTAGGCTTCAAGCAGTATTGTATGGAAGCTGCAAACAGTGCCTGGCTTCGGAAAGAAACCTGTGGAATAACCAGGCAAACTTGGCATGTACTTAGCTCAAAACACACTAACGCCTCAACACAAGCCGTGAAACATTAAGTTTCATCATAATCGTACTAACGAAGCATTGTCTTATTGACAGATATGCAGAGAAATTTGGTAATCCTTTCAACGAAGCTGCAGATCTGAGAAAGAGGAAGAAACGATCCAGCATTTTCTGTGCAGATGCCCAGCACTATCCAGGAGCAAGCATGCAAACTTTTGGCTCGTTTTTCTTGGGTAGTCTCAAGGAAATAGCTATTTTACACATTAACTACTTAGTCAGCTTCATATGAGAATCTTAATGGCACTAGTCAACCCGTAGGTTCTAATGCCGTCCTTATTTTATCGTGGCCTAAGTAAGCAGCTTTTCGATAAAGAGGCTGCCACTACAACCAACCAACTAACCCCAACTTTTTGCACCTCCTTTTATTAAATAACAAAACGGCTCCCCTACATGTATCTAATAAAATGCTTATACGTTTCAATTAACACATTAACGACACAAATTTAATGTTTGGTTGGCAAGATATTGTGCTTGACAAAATCACCTTGGATGCATCAAAAAAAATCACCCCAAAATCTAATCAGCTAGTGAGACTGCATATTAGCTAGTGCAGCAATTGAAGACACTGGATCATAGTTTGTGCCGTATGTTAGGTAAATGGGCTGAGAATGAGTTGGAAGTTGAACCGCTTTTTGACCGTTAAATCATCTTCAACGATGTGGCTTATTTCTGGCTTAATGGGTTGGTCAATAAGCAAAACTACCTCAACAGACTTGAGACGCCCCTTTACATCCGGAAAATGTGACATTGTAGTGCGATTTGAAAGCTGGCTTCATAACTGGTCTTTTTTTCAAATCTGATGACGGAACCAACATTATCGTTAATAGCGATTGCTACCGAAAAATGATTCGTAATGTTTTGATTCCCAACATCAGTTTCAATTGTCTGAGGGACAAATGTTTCCATCAGGATGGCACAACATGTCATACAGCACGTAAAACCATTACTTTATTGGGCCGAACCTTTGGTGAACGAATCATTTTAAGAAATGGACATGTGGACTGGCCGCCCACTTTTTGTAAAGCTACATCAAGACACTTGTCTATGCTGATAAACTAGCAACTATGGATGACTTGGAACCCAACATTCGACACGTTATTGTCGAAATAAGACCTCCGGCTGGAAACGTGGTGAAAAATTAGGCCGACAAGGTGGCCTTCCTAAGATACAGTCGCGGTAGTCATATGCCAGAAATTATATTTAAATAATGAAATTTGCAAGCAAATAAAGCCAAAATTTGCCATTTCACTAGTTTGCCAGTGTTTTATTAGTTCGAAAACTTTTATGTCTCTGAAAAACACTGTACACATAGGTCGCTGGTGATTACAATAGCTGCGATTATTTTAACCGTGTTTAGCTGGATCTGATATGATGACTTTGTCCTACATCACCATGCTGCATTTAAGGTGCTAAATCCTATCTGTAACAGATTTTGCATGATGATTATTGCAATCTTTCCAGGAAATTCGTATTGCAAGCGAGTCTACTTCTATCGTGAAACTGAAGTATTTAAATTGGCTCGCACCACTAAATTAGACGCAATCAATTGCAGAGTTTTGTATCTTCTGGTGTAAAGTACAAGTTCAGCTTTCACCATGTAGCTTCCATTAGGCTTACAGGTTTTCAGTATAATTTACATATCTAAATGAACGAACAGTTTGCTGATTTGTAAAAATAAATGTATTTGTAGGTGAACATTGCTGATTCACCATAAAAAATTACATTCCCAATTATACACAAAAACAATACTCACCCCGGTAATCGAATACACGACGACGACAATAATTCAAAAAGAAAAACAATACCTCGAGCGGGGATTGAACACACGACCCCTTGATCGCGGGCTCTTAGCACTGCTACCTACACTGGACAGTTTCTGTCAAGATGTCAAAACTCACTAATCCATAAGCGACGCTAAAAACTTTAACGGTGTTTTTCTCAAAAAGGGGGGAGTGTTGCGGTCTAGTATTTTAAGGATCGAATATCCTTGATGTCTTCTACTTGTGTGCCAAATTTCATCCAAATCTGTGACTACAAAGTCGGAGACTCTCCTGATTAGTATTAAACAGCACTACATACAAGCTGGAAACAGAGCCCACCGACATGAAGTAACTCCGAAAGACCATTCAACATACTGGGCGATAAACAAATGTCTTTGAACCTCATTTTGGTAACATAATGGGCCTGGTGAAACCTAAGTGAATCATCTTTGTAAAAGAAGGCAGTCATCATACTCAACTTTTTTCATTAAATTTTCACAGGTTAGTAATTAAAACGAAAAACGTGTAGAAAATCAAAATTTAATTTTCATTCTTGATTTACAATTTGCTGTCGACCCATGGGCGGAGATTACCAACAGCAGCGTAGACACCAGGGTAGCCGCGACGAGCGCATCCACTGCCCCAGGAAACAACACCAACCAAAGTATTGCCAATGGCCAATGGACCACCGGAGTCTCCTTGACAAGCGTCCTTACCTCCCTCAGCTTCACCGGCGCACATCATAGCAGCGGTGATGGAGCTTGCTCCGTAAGCGGAACCACAAGCAGCGTTGGTAACGACGGTAACATCAACGAACTGAAGGATGGATGGTGCGCTTCCTCCTTCCCTGAGTGCACCCCAACCACTGCAAGTAGCTTTGACACCAGCAGGAGCAACTGATCCAGCTTCGGCAAGAGCAATAGGCTTGATGACATCGCTATAGTCAAATCCACTCTCCAAGAAGAGGATGGCAATATCATTGTCGATGGTCCTGCTGTTGTAGCCCTCGTGTATAACAATCCTGCTAACCTTCTTGGAAACACCTCCGCTTGTACGGTATGAAGTACCGGCAACGATGCTCAAGCTACTGGCGGAAACACCTTGGACGCAATGAGCGGCACTGATAATTACATTGGATCGTTCGATGGATCCACCGCAACGATGGCTGCCACCGTACTTCATGGAAACGATGTAAGGGAACTGATCGACGGTAGTGTCCTTACCACCAACAATACGGGCCTCCCAGAGGGGTACAAGACCATCTGGAACAGTTGCCCCGAAGGCGCAGGCTAACAAAGCACTCAAAATCACGAAGCGAAACATGGCGTCTACTGATTTGTTTAGTAGTTCAGTCTTGCTTTTATACTCTGCACCTTACGAATGAATGAATCTTATCTTCAAAAAAGGAATTAACATGTCAACTTTATTAAACTTGCTGAGATTGATTATCTTCGCAGATACTAATTTTGTTATGAAAATAACATAATGCACGCATTTAGGTTCGAATGTTTTAATTGATTTGGTTTTAAACGTTTTAATCGTGGCTTATTGTCAAAATCGAGTGAGGAAAATTTACGCACACAATATTGGGAAACATCCACTTGCATGAAAATGATTGCATTATACCTTTATGAAATTTGATTTCATATCAAGAGAAAAATTTGGATGAAACTCGCGTGAGAAATCTGTCCTAGGTCAAAGACCCTCTTTTTTGTTACTTAAACAAGATGTTAAAGAGTCTCTCACAGAGTAGTACTTTGTACGTTTTATTATTCTTGAGGCAAGCAGTTTGTGTCTCATGATATACAAAAGAAAGAGGACAAGAGATTTCAGAACAAAGTGTTTTTTACTGTGTTTCTATATTGTGCATGAATCACATCTTCGCACTTAAAAAATGCTGGTGCTAATTTTTTGAACTGGTTTGCCGATATTTTCTTTCATACTTGAAATAGAATAAGTAATATAAATTTCAGCCATATTTATTAGGTGAAGCAACTGATAAACAAGAAACACTGAAACAACTGAACAAATTACCATTTCATGTTTTATGCGCTTAAAGAGGCTGCTATTGTTGACCCGAATTTTATTTTTATTGGAAGATATTTTATATCCAAAGATAGAGGAAAATGTTGTCTGTAGTAAGTTTGGGCTCCTCTGAACTATATATGTCGAAATGAATCATATCCAGTTCATTTGAGTTCTTCTATTTATGATTATAATGATAATCTTCATTCATTTTTTCAGCCTCTGATCGGTTCTTAACATTGCTCACGTAATATTTGTACTGGTTAATTTTCTTGTTTAGTTTTTTTTGATTGTTTTTCCATATTTTGCTTTCATTTTTAGTATTTCTCTATGCTTTTTTATTATTTTTCTAACAATGATATGAGTATAAAATCACACCTTAACGTTTTTTGAAGGTAGTCCTCTCCTTAATAATTTTTGACAGATGAAAGATTGGTCTTGACAGAAGTAAGTCCTGGTAGGCCCAGCGCTAGGGCGTTGTAAAATGGACCCAGGCAGTGACATCTGCGCCTGGTGAGCTTCATTGAAGCTCGTTCTCTTTCCGGGAGTAGCACGGCAATCCGAAAAATTGTTTGCTGACGCGGTAGCTTATCGTTTCTTGTTAACTTCCCAATATATGGGAAGTTCTTGTAATCACCTCGAAAATCGAAATTGAAATTTTCAGCATATCTTTACGTTTTAGGGTCTTACGAGTATATTTTAAGTGTTTTTAGAAAGAAGTATGTATATATGTGTGTGTGTGTATGTACGTACGTACGTACGTGCGTTCGCGGACAGTTTTTCTACGAGCATAACTCACGTAAACAAAATCGAATCGACTTCTTTAAGGTGTCAATCGAAGCGTCTTTGCAATTTTAAGAGCTGATTAGTTTTTGGGACACTTCGGTCGGGGGAGTTTGCTGTTTTCACCCCTTGAAGGTCAACCCTGTCATGCGCTATATCTCGCGAACAAAACGTACGATATGCTTTATCAAGGTGTCGATCGACGCGTATTAACATTTTCGTGATCCTATCGAATTTTTAAAAAAAATCTTGGAGCTATTTTTTAATTTTGTGAAAAAATGTGCAAAAAATTGGAGTTTTTTTCAAAAACATCAAATTTTTAACTTTATTTTCAAGTCGCAGTAATCAATATTTATAAAATTTATATACTCCAAACAGTTGTTTTAAAAAACCACCAAAATTTTTTTTCATGTTTACAAAAAAATTAAATTAAAAATAAAAAATCATTAAAAGTCATCATGACCTTCATGGTCATTTATGTCATTCATTATATCTCGAGAACCAAATATAATCTTTGCATCATTAAGAAGTCAATCAACGCGTATTAACATTTTAATGATGTTTTAAAATTTTAAAAAAATCTCTATAGCCATTTTTTTAATTTAATAAAAAAATATTGAAAATTAGTGGTTTTTTTCATAAAAAAATTAATTAATAATCAATAAAATTAACATCGTAATAATAAATGTTTATAAAATTTATAAACTTTTATCAATTTCACCAGCAAAATATTTTCTCATGATTTCAAAACAAATTGAATTAAAAATAAAAAAAATCATTCAAAGTCACCATGTAAAAAGGGTTCATACGAATTTGTACACCTTAAATCTCTTATTCTAAAGACATTGTTGTAAAGTCAATCAAAGTTTATTATTATCTGCATAATTTGCGGAGATTTTGGATAGTCTTCACAGAACCGTGTTTTAACTTTAATGAAAAAACTGCTTAAATTTTAAAAACCAATACAAATCAAATCAAATTTGCAATTGTGGTAATCCACGTTTTGAATGGTAAAATGTTTGTGGTCAACACTTCCTAAGATCAAATGCTTTGAAAAGCTTTCATCAAATAAAAAATTGTAGTTTTTAGGAGTTTTCTTCTTTAGTATTCGTAAGATTTCAATTACTTCCTTCATCATTTGTAATACAAATATTTTACTTTTTACATGCAATTGAACCTATTTTTAACTGCATAATCAATGTTTCTCAAAATCAACAGAAAATAAGAAATAATTATGAGTTTCATTGATGTAAAATCGTGAAAAAATACAAATTCAGTGATTATGCCGAAGTGCTAGCAGTTTTGACCGCACCTATTCAAAATGGCCACCACGCGACAAAATCTCTTCAGTTGTCGTAATAACAAAAACTGCATTCATTTTTGCTAGCGCTGTTTTGTCCTCCAAGCATCGATATGAAAATAACAAATAACGTAGAAAAGGCTTTGTAACCTGTCCCACCTCCGATTGATCCACGTGAATATTAAATCAAACCAATCCACGAAAATCCTTACGTAATCAATTGACGCTCGCGTAGATGTTACGATTAATATTAAGTCATTTCAATAACTTTTATGAGAGGTACATTTTTATTATTAAAAGTAGTATTATTTCCATAATTATTATTGTTTTTAATATTTTTTATATATATGTAAATATTACTGGGAAGTTGTACGTGTGGACCTCAAGGGTCACACCCCACGGCTTGTTTTTTTTAAACTTTCGAAATTCAGTGCGGATTTCCATTTGAGTAGAGTAGAAGGTTTTTAGTACTATTGAACGTGTTCTTTTCTGGATATGCGCACGAAAGTTTGCTTGATTAGAGTAACGTAAGAGGAATAGCCTAACATACTTGAAGTTAACTTACACTTTTTTTTGCAAATGCAATTTATCATTTTCTACCCCGATTTTTTCAGTTTTATGTCACTTTTTGTAACAAACTGCACAGAAATCGAAATTCTTGATCAACACAGAACAACCTGAAAGAAAACTAATTTTCTTCTCGTAAGTAGCAAAACTGACAGAAAATTTATGAGCATTTTGCTACTAAGTGCATTTTTTCGTAGAATTCATATTATATTCAAATTTTGCACATTTTTCAGATAATTTTATTTTATTTAATAAAAATCGACAGACTGTAAGCTTTGCTGTGCACTATCAAACAAAACAAAATTCCCTTTTTCCGTCGATGTGAGGTGGAAATCTTCAAAAGATACCGATTTGCTCCTGCTTCTCGGCTCAGGGAGATTGTAAATGGTTTGGTACGCCTTGTTTACCATTTAAAAATGCTTATGAAGTTTGAATGCAATTCAAGATATCGTAGAAAGGTTTGGAAAGTTGATGCGCGAGCATTGTTTGGATTTTATTTCGCGTTGAAAAGAAGTTGGAGCACTTCTACGGTTAGCTCCCTAGATCCTTGATGTGTGGTGTCCATATAAGTTTCTTGTCTAATATTCTAAGTACTTTATTTGATCAACTCACTGAAAGGTTGCGTCATAGATTTTTATGTGGTTGCGGTTGTTTGTCAGTCTTGTTTTATTTTGAAGACAATATATTTTGTTTCTCAGAATTTATTGCTAATCTGCTTTGGAGTAGCCAACGCCAGTACTTGACCAGGTCACTGTTCATTTTTTGCTCAATTTCAGGATTAGTTTTGCCAGAGTACATGACAACAGTGTCATCTGCGTACGTAACTAATTTTGCAGCAAGTTCGGGATTTTTTATGGAGTTGGTATAAAGAAGGTCCTAGAATCGAGCCCTGCATAATACTAGTGCTAATTTGAACAGTTTTGCTTTTGTGATCCATTCGTCAAGTAACTGGGACTTAATTCGTTTATTTTTCCGACTATTCCATATTCTCCAAGCTTGACGATAAAAGATTCATGTATCACTATGCCGAAGTTTTTTAGGTCCCCAAAAATTGCTATAGCGTAGCGGTTGGTTGGTTGGTTGTAGTGACAGCCCTTTTTATCAAGAGATGGCTCACTTAGGTCACGATGGGCCCACATACTACAGAAGATTTGGACGGCACTAAAACCTAACTGCGGGATGATGAGAACCATTTAGACGCTTGCATGAAGTTTATGTTTAAATTAGCTACTTGCTTAATGTTATTTAGTAAGGGCAAGCATAAGGTTTGCATGCGTTGCGTATTGAGAAGCTGCTTGGTGCGTTGAGCTCAGTGCGTGTCGAGTTTGTCGGGTTGTCCTACAGGTTTCTTCCAGTATCCAGTCCTTATTTGCGGCCTTCATGTTATGCTGTTTGAATCCAAAAGCCGGAAGAGTAGTTTTAGGCCTAGCTGTTCTGAGCAAAAACCACAGCCAACTGTTTCACTGATCAGTGTAGTTGACGAGCGGTTGCTGGTTCTCTCCTTTCTATGACACAGTCATTCCTAATTGGGACTGACTTGAATTCATGGTGGAAGTAGGGAATCGGAGAAGCAAGCTATAGTTTCCTTGGTCCATCACATCGTTTTATGTTGGAGTGGCCAATATTTATCTTATGCCTTGGATGTGGATTTGTTAATCGAATCGCGGAGCACTTGGCGCGCTTTCTCGTAAGAAGCTCAGTCGGGAACCAATTTAAATATCTTTGTCTGGATAGTGCGTAAGACTCCGGTGATTTCAATAGCTGCAATTTGTTTGATCCTGTTTAACAGGTTAACATGTCATGTTTTTGCAATAACCGGCCCATAAATAACTGCACCATATAGAAGAATTGGTTACACTATCGCCGTATAGAGACATGATACAGTTTTGGGTTTCAGTCCCTATCTTTTGCAGCAATAGATTTCGTACGCCACTTTGCGCGCTCTTTCTGCTACGTTTGCCTTCAACGCGAGTTTTAAGTCCAAAATTAGACTGCATATATGTTCAATCTTTGGGTGTTCACCATCAAGCGCAGACTTGAGTAAGAATAAGTATTTGATCCAATCCATTCTCCTTTTGCTGACGAAGGTTGGATTTATCGGAGGGTCAAATGCCAAATCATTATCAAACTTTCAAACACTATAATTAGATGGGCAGAGACGCTAGGTCATGCATTAATATGAATTTAAACATCCACCCCGATTACTATTGGGATGCCCCGTGCAGTGGTTTCTCTTGCGATCTGCAAATGGGAGGTAGCAGAACATCGTGAACCTTTCCACTGCTATAGCAATGGTATCCTAGTCACTGAAATTATACTATATTTAAAACTCCAAGCCCTCTTTAATTAGTATGCAAGCTCTCGGCTTACCTGTTAAATTTGAAGGATACTGTCCTGTATTCCTTCATGTTGAGTCCACTAATCTATTTACTTACAACCCAAGGTTCCTGGGCCAATAGTAGCTCCCCTCATTTATGGGCCAGGTAGAGGAGCAGTGCAGCATATACCGCCTAAGAATGCTGGAGGTATATCTGGAAGAACCTCAGCATCTTGACACAAGGTTTTTCCCGATTCCTCATCAGATAAGGACATCTTCTACTCCTCAAGCAAGTCGAAGTGTTGGAGAAAGTCTCCAGACAACTACGCAGTGGAAATGTTGCTTCTTTCATCATCGGTGAGAAGATTAGATTCGGAGAGGTCAGGTCTACTGAGACTTTGTCAGTCAACTCCAACCCCTTCTCTTTGCTTCCTTGCCATACTGCTTTCCCAGTATGGTCCTTGTGGTATACTCGCAAGGTGATAGACGAGAAATTGTAGCTTATCACCCTGCCCTAGGCTCCAATGGAGCCACAAACTAATCCTCATTGAGGAATATAAGAGCCTCTCCTGGTCCATTGCTGGGCAACATAGTGGCCCTTATCCAAATACTAATCAAATACAAATCTTGTTACATCCGAAATGGCTTCTTAAGTGTCTTTGCCTGCCTAAAGTTCATTTGATTCTGGAATCTACAATTTTTTCGAAGATTCTACCTAATGAATTCAAAAATGAAATTGATTGGGTCAGTTTCATCTTCCCATTTAAAAATCGGTATAACTGCAGAGATTTTCGGGAATTTTCCATCCTTAAAACATTTATTTATTAGTTTCACAAAAATATCTGCACCACTTTCTTTGATTAACTTGACGTCATCAATGCAGATACGCAGTATGATTTCGTATGGAATCAATAATTTCAATTAGTTATTTTATTGGTTGTTCTAAAGTGGAAAGAAGAAATTTGTTAGAAGATAATGATTACTCTATAGGTGGTAATTCCGTTAAGATTTCATGACCTATTGTTAGGAAATGGTGGTTGAGGCCAGTAGCGTACCCAAGATTTTGATAAGGAGGGAGGGTCATATTTTAGAAGTCTTGACTAGGAACGTTTGCTAGTGCTTCGGTGTAGATATGAAGATATAATTATGTAATCATACTTAATCATAATTTTTCACCGGTCAAAGTTGGAGTCCTCCAAAAATAATTCTGGCAGACTATAGCCCAATTGCATGTCTGGTTTCATTTACTTGAATCATTCACGATATTTTCATTCAAATTATAAAATTATGCGCTTGACATATGAAAGAATCTACACTGTATTTGTAGACTTCCTTGGAAGCGTAAAGTGTATATGCATGTTTGCAAGTACATATATTGAAACGCCTTCAATACCTACAGGCCAGAAAAGCAAGCAACTAATGAAGTAAATGGGAAAGTGAAACTGTCACTAAGCACAGACAGAGTATGATCGTAATCAGGGCTGGCTAAGGTTGTTTGCAGCCCATGCAGGGAAGCAACTCTGCGCTCTCAAGCTCTCAAGGGGAGGGGGGGTTGAAGCCGTAACCCCCTCCCTTGGGTACGCCACTGGCTGAGGCAATTGACGATTTTGTGTAAGTAGTCTGTATGTTCAATAAATGTAGCAAATGTTTCTCGGGATTTGTAAAAGGTTCCTATATTTAGAATTTGTTTGATTGTTTCTACATCGATTATTATTGTTGAAAAATTTAACAAAAAATATATATATATTTTATATTGTAGTCTTTTTTAACATAAATTACGGTTTCACCGCTTCTGGTATCATTTCCACAGCAGTAGGTAACGTTTAATCTATTTATTTGGTAGAAGAACCAATGAGCCATATTGTGCAGAATTTCATACCATCGATTTCTTTGTGTTCCTTCAGGTAAATTTCAATATCTTCTATTTTCTGGCGTATGCTTCGTGGATGTGCATATAATATATTGCGTTTGTGTAAAATATTCATATTATATTTTTTCGTAGCTTATGTTCCTTCTGGGTATTTCGTTCCGCTGCTACTCCAATTTGGTAGGTCTCCTTGAGATTGTTCTTACTTGCATTCATTAATTTTTCGCTATGTTTTCGATGTCCGTTTTGATCAGCAGTCCTCAATTTTTTAATGTTTTTCTAACTTTATTGGGACCATTATGCTCCTCGGCATGGTATGGGATCGAATTTCCTTTATGACCGCTTTCTTTATGCTTCTTTTTCCGTCAAAGGATAATTCCGTTTTGGCCGTGTGGGTGCTTGGCCTAAGAAACCTCTTTTAATCTTACAGTTTTCGCACAAGATTATTTTACGAATGCGATGTTAGTTTTCTCCCTCATTTGCTCCATTTTACTGTAGAAATCTTTATGGAATCCTTATGAGATTTTAGTTTCATAATTGTCTCGTTTTGCAAACCTTTTTTTAAACTTTTGGTCACACTCCGCGTTCTGAAAACTAGTCACATATATGGAAATCAATCCTCAAAGTTTCTGCTGGAATGTATTTTTTACATACCCTGTGTGTGATTAAAATTTCAGCTAAAACATGCATTCAAGCTTATAGTGAAGATGAATTGGAAGGCTCCTCACTTTTTGAAAAGAAACATTATGAATAATTCATATATATAATAATTATTATTATAAAAAATTTGCGAAAGCTGATAGATAGCAAATGTTTTGTGAGAGAAGCATAAAAGCTATGAAAAGACCAATACCTCCTTGCTCATGCGAAATATGGACAACTTCTCTTAAACAATTCTCTTTCGCATGTGACCGTTGAATCATTTGGGAAAATAGAACTGTGTTCTAGATGTTAGTGAAAAATAAAAACTTATTGCAAAGTACTTATTCGATGAATGGAATCCTATGCTTCACTAAGAAAAATTGCCACCAATCCAGCTCGAAATGAGCAAATTTGGCAAATTTTTCACTTCTTCGTCACTTGATTTGAAATCAAATTCGCAAGGAGAAACAACGCAAGCGTTCACCTTACCTTTACAAACTATTAACCCTTAGTAGCTCTAGATCTTAAAAATTTAAATTATGTTGATGATAAGACAAGTTTGGGCATTTATGAAACACGTATTATTCAGAAATTCAAAAATAGTTATTACTTGTTATTTATTTGACTCTGTTGGAAGGTGGATGAATTACTATAACATTGAATTAAACGTTAAAAAACACCTATGTGGGATTTGAAACTATTATTTTGTTAATTGTAAGTGCTACACCGTTTTTTTCGCAAATTTTTGTGAAACGCCAGTACACTGGGAAAACTTGCGTTTTCTTTTTTCTACCCAAATCGATCAGTGGCAGTGGCAGTCTTGCCTTTCTGTCGGAGGAATATGTCAAGCATGGCCTTTATGCTTTTTGGATTAAATTTCATTTTCTATAGATCTTCGACTCAAGTCGAAAATCTGCAGTCTTTGAGTTTTTTTGCTTTCCGTACTCTTCGGTATAATATCAAATAATTTGTCATAGTCAGGTCTCATAAATGATAGAACATCCTAACCTGCCGTCTTTTGCTTCGTATCATAATCTTATGCCTTCCCATAATACTATCCATGAAGTCTACGCGCCCCATACGTCGATTGTACTCTCCAACCAATATGAAGGCGATCAATGTTGATGTACTTTTTATTGGTCTTATCGTAACGTCTGATTTGGGCCTTAAACAATTCACCAGCAAAAGATGACACGCGCAATACAACCTTGTTGTCTTTTCATATGACATTTGATACGTCAATTCCATCCATCTCAGCCAAGGTGTATAGACAGAGGAGGTAGACCCGTTAGAAAATCGTCATCCTATTTCACTCGTACATTTCACGCACGCTACGTCATGGATTCAATGAAATTAGGGCTGACAAAGTAAAAAAATTGGAGACGGCGCATGTGGCAAGACAAAATATAACGAAATGTCACATTTGAATCAGTCGTTTGGAAAATGCCACATATTAAAATTTAGAAAATTGTCAGGCAACAAAAACGAATGGGCACTGTAATCAATATAAAAGCTTAGGAAATAAACAAATATTCTCTTCAGAATATTCAAATGATTGTAGAGTTTCAAAATCAAAGAAACTTAAAAAAGCGAGTACACGTGATTTGTGCTAGTATTGACGAATTTCGGCATATGCAGTAAGAAAACCCAACGACTCAATAATAAATTGCACTTTGATTCTATAAATACGATAATGAAGTAGACAATTCAGTAAAAGGAATCGTCCCCGGCTTATTCTGGAAAACTCATGTCCTTATTGCAGGAAACACGCATGTCGGAGTTATTAATAAACACAATAGGAGAGGCTCCGACTTTGTAGTCACAGATTTGGATGAAATGTGGTCCATAAGTGGAAGACGTCAACCAACCGTTCCAACCGTTCAACAGTGAGTTTTCAGTATAATTTACATATCTAAATGAACGAACAGTTTGCTGATTTGTAAAAATAAATGTATTTGTAGGTGAACATTGCTGATTCACCATAAAAAATACATTCACAAATCTTCAAAAAAACAATACTCACCTCGATAATCGAACACACGACGACGACAATAATTCAAAAAGAAAAACAATACCTCGAGCGCGGATCGAACACACAACCCCTTGATCGCGAGCTAATAGCACTGCTGCCTCCACTGCACAGCTTCTGTCAGGTGTTAAAACTTACTAATCCATAACCGACGCTAAAAACTTTAACGACGTTTTTCTCAAAAAGGGGTGAGTATTGCGGTCTAATATTTTAAGGATCGAATATCCTTGACGTCTTCTACTTATGTACCAAATTTCATCCAAATCTGTGACTATAAAGTCGGAGCCTCTCCAGTCAGTGTTTATTCCATCATACTCCATTCTCTTCATTCTACACATCCTCATAGTTCCATAATAGCCAGCAAAGCGATCAACATCTGTAAGAGTTGCAGCAAAGCTTTTCGAGTCTCGAATTCATCAATAATTTAACATATCTAAATGAACGAACAGTTTGCTTATTTGTAAAAATAAATGTATTTGTAGGTGAACATTGCTGATTCACCATAAAAAATTACATTCACAATTATTCAAAAAAACAATACTCACCCCGGTAATCGAACACACGCCGACGACAATAATTCAAAAGAAAAACAATACCTCGAGCGGGGATTGAACACACGACCCCTTGATCGCGAGCTAATATCACTGCCGCCTACACTGCACAGCTTCTGTCAGATGTAAAAACTCACTAATCCATAACCGACGCTAAAATTTTAACGGCGTTTTTCTCAAAAGGGGGGAGTGTTGCGGTCTAATATTTTAAGGATCGAATATCCTTGACGTCTTCTACTTATTTGCCAAATTTCATCCAAATCTGTGAATACAAAGTCGGAGCCTCTCCTAGTTAGCCACATATTCAACTGAAAATCCGCGATCGTTGTTCGTCAGCTACTTGTTGGCGACAATTCGATTGCTTTGTACTGTTTTAAGAATCAGTATACCTTCTTAAGCTAAGTACTCCACTAAAGCCAAAAAAGTAAAGAAATTATCAAATGAAGTTGACCTTTGATGATGCTCCCAGGTTCTTCGGGATGAATAACATTTTCAGCTCCTTCAGCTGGTTCAATATTATTAGCAAATTCTGAAACCTCACTTATTATCTTATAGAGTCATTTGTGTGGTTTTTTCGGATTAAATCTCTTAAAATTACTTCTTGCCTTAGTCAAACAAGTCTGTTCGTCCGAATATGCTTCCATGTAAACTCCACTAAAAGCCTCGTTCAATTTTTCAACGACAGAACTAATTTTTCACCATTGGAGGTAAATTAGAAATATCGTTGAAATTAATTATTTTAAACTTCCCAGTATATGGGAAGTTCTTGTAATCGCCTCGAAAATCGAAATTGAAATTTTCAACATTTCTTCACGTTTTGAGGTCTATAGAGTGTTTTTAGAAAGAGAGATGTATGTGTGTGTGTGTGTGTGTACGTACGTACGTTCGTGGACACTTTTTTCTACGAGCATAACTCGCGTAAAAAAGTCGTATCGACTTTGTTACGGTGTCAATCGAAGCATCTTTGCAATTTTAAGAGCTGATTAGCTTTTGGAAAATTTCTGCCGGGGGGTTTGCTGTTTTGCACGTTTGAAGGTCTTACTATCATGCGTTATATCTCGCGAACCAAACATACGATTTCCTTCAGCAATCGACGCGTATTGACTTTTTAATTATTCTATCAAGTTTTTAAAAAATTTCTTCGAGCTGTTTTTTAAGTTTTTAAAAAAAGTGCAAAAAGTACGTTTTTTTAAAAAAACATTAAAGTTTTAACCATTTTTACAAGTCAAAGTAATCAATGTTTATATAATTTATATACTCCAAGCATTTTTTTAAAAATGTCATCAAAGTTTTTTCTCATGATTACAAAAAAATTAAATAAAAAATAAAAAATCATTAACATTTATCATGATCTTCAAGGTCATATTTGTCATGCGTTAAATCTCGTGAACCAAACATGCGATTTGCATCGTTTAGGTGTCAATCGACGCGTATTTACATTTTTGTGAATCTATTTATTTTTTAAAAAATCGTTGGAGCCGGTTTTTTAGTTTAAGAAAAAATGTGCAAAACATTAGGTTTTTTTCATAAACAATAAATTTTTTACCTGATTTACGAAACACAGTAATCAATTTTTATAAAATTTATATACTCCAGGCAGTGTTTGTAAAAACACCATCAAATTTTTCTCTCAAGACTACAAAAAACATTAAATTAAAAATAAACAATCATTAACAGTCATCATGATCTTCAAGGTTACTGTCATTCACTATATCTCATGAACTAGAAATAATATTTGCATCATTAAGTTGTGAATCGACGTGTAATAACATCTTGGTGATTTTTTCTACATTATAAAAATTCTTTTCAGCCGTTTGTTTCAATTTAATAGAAGAAAATGCGAAAAAATTAGGGTTTTTTTCAAAAAAAAAAATTTTTAACCTGATTTGCACAACACAGTAATAAATGTTTATGAAATTTAACATTCTTATCAGTTTTTGAAAAGAAACCAGCAAACCCTTTTTTCCATGATTATGAAAAAAACTAAATTTAAAATTAAAAATCATTCAAAGTTACCATGTAAAGAGGGTTCACACGAATGACATTACTTTATATCTTTTATTTTAAATGAATTGTTGTAAATTCAATCAAAGTGTTATAGTATTCGCTAAATTTCAGCAGATTTTTTAATAGTTTTAAGAGTGTTTTAATTTTAATAAATAAAGCGGTTTAAATTTTGAAAAGTAACAAAATTTCAATCAAATTTGCTTTTGTAGTAATCAACGCTTTGAATGGTCAAATGTTTTGTTGTCAATACTTTGCAAGATCATATGTTCTAAAAAGCTTTCATCAAATAAAAAATTGTAGTTTTTAATAGATTCATTCTTTATTAATCGTAAAATTTTCAATTACTTCCTCCAATTTGTAATACATTTTACTTTTTACATGCAAATGAACCTATTTTTGACTGCATATTCAAAATTTACCAATAGAATATTTAAAGTAATTATTAATCTCATTGATGTAAAATCGTGAAAAAATATAAATTCAGTGATTATGCTGAAGTCATGACAATTTTGACGCAACTATTCAAAATGGTCATCACGCAACAAAATCTCTTCAATGAGAGTAATAACAAAAGCTGCATTCATTTTTGCTAGCGCTCTTTTGTCCTTCAAGCATCGATGTGAAAATAACATATAACGTAGAAATGGTCCCCACCGATTGATTGATCAAATCAATCTACCCGCATCCACCAAAAAAAGCCTTACGTAATCAATGAATGCTCCCGTAGATGATATGATTCATATTAACTCATTCCTGTTACTGCTATGAATACCTCTCATTGTTGTAATGTTGTTGATGTTTATGTAGATATTACTGGGAAGTTGACCGTGTGGACCTCAAGGGTCGCACTTACTGGACATCAT
Source organism: Oxycera nigricornis (assembly GCA_963942545.1). Classification (NCBI taxonomy): domain Eukaryota; kingdom Metazoa; phylum Arthropoda; class Insecta; order Diptera; family Stratiomyidae; genus Oxycera; species Oxycera nigricornis. The sequence goes on from OZ012662.1 coordinate 43,998,387, forward strand.
AAAAGTTGCTCCAATAAACTGCTGGATATTGGTTTCAGTTACTTGACAAGATTGGTTAGATTTTTTTAAATTATATAAAGATTCGTTTGCTCAGTAATAAAACATATCATTTTTTTGGGAGGGGGGGGGGGATTGATAGGTATGTCGAGCTCTAGTTAATTAGGTGGTAAAGTAGTATTTCCAATAAATCGTGTTTGTTGGTCACTTAGAACAAGGTTCCTTCCTTCAATCGCCGCTTATGTCATTTTTGATTAGTTGAACCCAATTACCAAATTTTCTGGCGAGAGGCCAGCAATAGGCTCACGGCGTTCAGATTCTTCAATGATTGAATCTACAGGTATATCAACTCGATATTTTCATCGGAATCAGAAAAAGGTCCCAAAACTTTTAATAATGGTTGATATACAGGATCAATAACGCTTTCAAATTCGGTATCTTATTCATCTTCATTGTCATATTGTCAAGGTAAGTCATATATCATTTTGCTGTGATCGTGACGCCATTTTGAAATAAAATAAAGCAATTAAGCATTAGCATTCATATACTTTCTTTGAAACTAATATTACCATCGTCTCCCAATGTATCAGGTTTGACACAAACTTAAAAAGTTAGCTTGGTCGTATAAAAAAGTGAAAATATGCCTTGTTATCACTAAATGAATAGAATCATACACTTACCTACAGGTAAGTATGCCATAGAGCCGATTCCAATGCTCAGAATACATAAGGCGACTTACATTATCAAGGAGAAATATTAATTACAACAAGGTCAAAGATGAATAGTACACTCAACATACTATATGCAAATCTTCGAAGCCTACGCCCGAAAATAGAAGATACAAACCGCCAGACGATTAAACGCAGCACCAACTACACTTTTGAAGACTGGCCACAGCTAGACCATAGACTAATACGTTTAACAATTAAAGCACATACAATGACCAAAGTATAACCAACTGGGAAATATATAACTTACCTCACAAAAGATAATTTCATTGAGACAACTAACCAGCCACTTAAAAAGAAACCCCCAGAAAGTTTCCAAGAATTGGCCGGAATAATACAGGAAGCTAAAGATTCTGCCACGTTTACTAAATCCATCAGGACAAGGAATGTAACGTGGATTAATGAAAAAGTTCTTATTGCCTCAAAGAAAAAACATAAAGCATCTAAACTGCTAATTAAGGATCCTTACAGTCCTACAAAACAAAAACAATACAAAATAGTAAAAAAACGAATGTAATAAAATAATAAAAGAAGCGAAGCAACACTATTACACCATAAAGCTTGAGGAAAGCTCAAAAAACCATAACCAGTTCTGGAATCTAGTTGACGATGTTCGAAGAAAAAGTGAAAAAAGTAAGACACACAATATCAACAAACTATCTTTCTCGAACGAGATGATCAGTGAACCGGAGGAAATCGCCAACTGCCTTAATCACCATTTCCCAAAAATAGATCATGAAATAGTAACGAAATTGCCACCGATGCGGACATCTTCGTTCCGAAAAACATTCCCAATCTCATCTTTTCATTTAAGAACCACCAATAAAAAAGAAATAATTGAAACTGTTGATTTTCTACGAAACTATACTGCACCAAAGCCCGACGGTATCTCCGTTGATGACCTCAAATTAATCAAACAAAATATTGCTGATACTCTCGTGAAATTATTAATAAATGTATTAGGCAGGGAAGATTCCCGGAGTACTTAAAAATCTCTGCAGTTATTCCGTTTTTTAAAGGGGGTGATGAAACTGATTCAAACAATTACAGACCAATCTCACTCTTGAATTCCTAAAGTGAAATTCTCGAAAAAATTGTAGATTCCCGAATCAAAAAATTTTTATAGCAAAACGAAATCTTGCATAGAAAACCAATAGGGATTCCAGGCGGGCAAAGGCACAACAGATGCCATCCCTGATGTAATTAGATTTCTAAATGAGTACTTGAATAAGGGCCACTACGTTGCAGAAGTTTTTGTGGACCTAAAAAAAGCCTTCGATACAGTTATACATGAAATTTCAATCAACAGGTTCGGTGGATATGAAATTGTTAGAAAAGCAAATAAATTTATACGCAGTTACTTGACGGAAAGATTTCAAAATACACTAATTGGAGGTGTCAAAAGTAAAACTGCTGAATTTAGCATAGGTGTTCCGCAGGGGTCGATCCTAGGACCAACGCTAATTCTACTTTATATCAACTCCATAAAAAATAGCAGACCTTGTTGCGAAAGTGGTTATGTACGCAGATGACACTGTGCTCGTATACTCAGGTAAAACTAGTCTCGAAATTGAACAAAAAGTAAATACTGACCTGGACAAGTATTGGTATTGGCTTCTACAAAGTAGATTGGCAATAAACGTGGGGAAGACAAAATATATTATTTTCAAACAAAAAAACAGGACTGACATACAACCATGAGCAAAACTCAATGAGAAAACCTTCCAGAGAGCAAAACAAGTAAACTATTTAGGACTTCGAATAGACGAGAAACTAACATGGACCCCACACATAAATGATCTAAGGAAAAAAACTGTCTTTCTTCATTGCTATTCTACGTCGCTTCTACTTCTTTCCAAGGAAAAAAATCCAAATTATGTATGCGCACCTCCTTTCCAAAATTTCCTACGGCATCTTGAATTGGAGCCAAACTTCTAAAGGTAACCTCATGACCATCTCCAGACTAGTAACCAAGGCGTATAAGACCATTTACAATCTCCCTATTTGCAAGGTATGATTTTCATGAAAAGAGCTAAATTCATACATAAGAATTTAAACCGTAATGAGTATACCGCTGTGAAATTAGATCAAATTGAGAGGGCACACACTTACACATTTTTCGAGCGCCACAACTTGTTGCGTGAAAAACCCGTTTTTAGGTCAAATAATCGGGTTTTGATGGCAACTTTTTATTGCAATGTATGGTATGCCTTACTGGCAGCTTAAATCCAAGTTTCTGGGTCGCAGGCCCAATCCTCTGGGCTCCATCTTGAAAACAAACAAAAAGTGGGACACCCCTATATCTCCGGAACCATGACCCTCACAAGAAAGTTGTGTATCGCAAACTTGCGTAGAATTAAATTTTTATCAAGTCATTCATACATCACTTTCACGTGGCATCAATAATTAAAAAGTTATATGCCTAAAACGACATCCAAAAAGGGAGGGGGAAATCTTTCGAGCGCCACAAATCCATTGTTTTCACTTGAACCCTAAAACACATGGAGAATAACTTTAACTTTGCAATTAAATATGGAATACGCATCTGATTCATTCATTAAACAATATCTTGGTTAACCTAAATTAAATATATACAGTCATGAACATAAGTCTACGTACCCCTGCAATTTTCATGAAAAATATCGATCTAAAGGTCTGATTACATCAAAAAGTATAAAAAATAATGAAAACAATGAACGTTTCTTATCACAAGTTTAAAAAATATGTATTCATTCAGTGCAACTTAATACAAAACAAAAATAACTAAATTCCATACAATAAAAAAGAACAAAAGTCTACGTACAGTCATTTTTAACATCAGTTATCTTAAAAATAATATTTGGTAGGGCCTCCTTTGGAAGAAAATACCGCTGTCAGTCAGATTGGCATAGAGTTGACTAAATTTTTAGTGATTTCTGGGGTAATTTTATCATGAAGAACGGTAATAAGTTCGGATCTGTTCGAAACTTTGTGGTTTTGAACTTGGCGCTTCAAATGTTTCCATAAATCTTCGATTGGGTACAAGTCTGGAGATTTGGGTAGAGAATGGAGTTGCTTTGGAATATTGAATATCAACCACTCTTTCACAATCTACGCGGTAAGTTTGGGGTCATTGTCTTGTTGAAACACCCACGACGTTCCTAGCCCCGATTTTTGCGCAGATTGCTTCAAATTAGCTTTAATTTTATCCAAATATACCATAATATAATACAATCGATAATAACTACATTTCCCACCCCGTCGACATACTTCCCGATACAAGAACACTTCCACCCCAATGTTTTACTGTACCAATTAAATTTTGATTTTTGAGGCCTTCGTTTGATTTCCTCCATACTCGTTGCCTTCCGTCATGTCCGAAAATATTGAACCTACTCTCGTCGCTAAAGAAGACGCTTTTCCAATTTTTTTTGCTTACCCTCATGTAGTTTTGCGAATTCGAGTCGTTTTTTTCATTTGCCTTACTAATGTAGGGGTTTTTCCGCAGTGTCCTGCTAAAATAGCCATTGCGGTGGATAACTCTACGCACAGTTATAGGATGTATGTGTTGGTCGTCCTTAACCTCCTTGATGCCATCAGCGAACGACTTTGATGACGTACGAGGATTATTTTGTATTTTTGCGAGTACACTTCTCTCTTCACGATCGGTCAGCTTTCGCGGTCTTCCACTTCTAGGTTTATTTTCAAATGATTTCGACAACTGGTAATTTGAAATTACAGTTTGAACACTCGACCGCGGTTTGTTCACTATTTTGCTGATTTCTCGATAAAATTGCCCTCCTTTTCTGAGGCTCACAATTATTTTTCTAACTTCTTCAGAAATTTTTTCCTAATCGGAGCCATGATCACTTTAAACAATTTGAAAATAACTTACCAACACGCCGCCATCTGTTAACACTATGTATTACGAATTTCACAATTCAATGAAAACATGCATAAAGAAAATTACTGTATGTAGACTTTTGTTTCATTTTTGGTGCCCAGATTTCTTTTATTCCCCTTTTATAGTTGCTACGATAGAAACAGTTCAAATTTTTACGTATAGTTAAGCTTAAATTAAGTGCATACATTTCTGTAGAATAGAATTGATCTTAAGTTTAAGAACAGTGAATTATTAAGTAACTTGGAAACCAAACATCAATAAAAATCTATATATAGCGAAACTATCTTAACTTAAGCATACCTCGCGTTGAAACTCCTATGTTTTAAAAATAATTGTCCTTATGAATTCACATAGCAATACCATAAATTATGTAATTACAAAAAATATTACGATATTCATAAATAAATACTGAAGAATGAGCTTCAGTCTAAGGGAAGGGGAGTTACGGGTAGTTCCTATCCTCAACACATATGGCATCCATAAGATAAGATTCGGAAAAGGATGCTATGAAATAAAACCATAAAATAACCTTTTTCCTAATCTTTCTTGTGATGACCATATGGTGTTGCCTAAAAATGTGCATATTGAAAACGTGGGAAATAATACCTTTAAGTAAACAATGCAAAATGCGTACAAGAAATGATCCCACATCTGTTGTACATATGTTCGTAAGTAGAAGATGTTAAATTTAAGATTTTAGTTCACTCTAGTTTAGATTGCGAACAGACGAAGACGTTCTTTTCAATAAAATATAATAAATTAAATTAAGAAAATAGTGTTTTTTCATTGAAAACCCTAATTCACGTGCATATGTCTTTCTGTAAGCTGCAGTTAGTGTTGGTTGTGGCCTGCTCGAATCGGAACAAATTAGGTAAGAATTTGTTTACATTAAACGTTAGATAAATGTGTGGCAACCATTTACAGTTTCTTGAAAATGGCTCCTGCTTCAAGGCATACGTTGCAATTGATAGATAAAATTGATATCTTGGATTCAAGAGAAACTGGTGTTGCATACAAAAAACTTCCCGAAAAGTTCAAAATAAACAAAGCCACTGTATCTAAAATAAAGAAAAGTGAGGAAAGAATCCGAGAGCGTGTCAAGTGTATGGAAGTTAAAATTGGGAACATAAAAAGGCTGCGTGATCCAGAACATCCCAAAATGGAGGCAGCATTGTACAATCAAAGTTTAAATAACCTACCGATTTCCGCAAACCTGTTGAAGGGAAAGGCTATTCCCTCCATGCCCAAATCAAAAAAAAACAGTAGCGGCTTCAATGCGAGCAATGGTTGGTTTTGCAATTTCAAAAAACCATACGGGATACGAATAAAAATTTGCGTCGAGAAACTTTCGAATAACAAAGATGCGATAAGACCGTTTCTTCGCAAATTTCAGGATAATGTTCATACATACAAATTAACAGAGCATCAAATTTAGAACGCTGACGAAAGTTCCCTCTTTTGGAAGTTACTCCCCAACAAAACTTATGTGACTCTTCAAGAGGCATCAGCACCTGACCGAAAGTCTTCGAAGGAGAGGATAACGTTCGTGGCATGTGCCAACGCATCTGGAGAGCACAAAATCAAGCCAATGTTTATTGGGAAATCTTTGCGTCCTAAAGCACTGAGGTCAATGCTGTCCATTCCAGTGGTTTATAAGGGAAGTAAATCCGCCTGGATGATTTGTGCTCTTTTTGAAAAATGGTTTCATGGCACATTCGTTCCTGAAATGAAACAATTCCTTGAATCGAAAAATTTGCCGATAAAAGATTTTTGATTGACAACGCGCCATGCCATCCTAAGAGTGATGGGCTTTATAGTAACGATGGACTTATAATCGTTATGTGTATGTCACCCAATTGCACTGCGCTACTACAGCGAATGGACCAGAACGTCATAAATTTGACAAAGCAACGCAATAAAAAGCTTTTACTAACACATTTGGTTGGTTTACAAGGAGATAATATCGATAAAGCAATAAAAGAAAGAAATTTAAAGCATGCTGTATCTTTCCTATCTAAGGCTTGGGAAGATCTAACACCAACCCAAACAAAGAAATGCTTTCGGAAGTTGTTCGAGTTTGAAAATGAGTTCGATGAGGACGATAACATCCCATTAACTCAGTTGATTCGCCAACGCAGTAATCAGCTAAATCCGATTCAGGAAATGTTGACCGATATAAGTCACCTACGCTTCTCCACAGGAGAGATCACCGAATGGATAACAGAAACCGATATGGCTTCAGCAGACAACGATCCAAATCTGGCATCAATTGACGTAGATTGTGAAAGTGAGGACGAATGTATCGAAGAAAACATTAGTTCGAAACCCAAAATAAACAAGCCACGAAGTGCGACCCTTGAGGTCCACATGGTCAACTTCCCAGTAGTATCTAGATAAACATTAAAAATATTAAACAAAATAATAATTTTAAAAATATTACTACTTTAAATAATAATAATGAGAGGTATTCATAGCAGCAACAGCAATGAGTTGATATTAATCATATTATCTACGGAATGTATTTTTTGGACTTCCATCATTTAAGCAGTTTTTTTATTAACAATAAAACACTGTAAAAACTATTAAAAATCTGCTCAAATTATGCAAATATTATAAAACTTCGATTGAATTTACAACAATTTCCTTAGAATAAAAGATATAAATTAATGTCATTCGTATGAACCCTCTATACATGATAGCTTTGAATGATTTTTTATTTTTTATTTAGTTTTTTTTATAATCATGGATTATGGTTTTGCTGGTTTCTCTTCAAAAACTGATAAGAATGTATAAATTTTATAAACATTTATTACTGTGCTGTGCAAATCAAGTTAAAAAATTATTTTTTATGAAAAAACCTTCAAACCCTAAAAGCCTAATTTTTTGTATTTTCTTTTATTAAATTAAAAAGCGGCTGAAACAATTTTTATGTAATGTTTAAAAAATTGCAGCAATGTTAATACACGTCTATTGACACCTTAATGATGCAAATATTATATCTGGTTCGTGAGATATAGTGAATGATAAAAATGACCTTGAAAATCATGATGACTTTTAATTATTTTTTATTTGTAATTTAATTTTTTACGTAATCATGAGAAAAAGTTTTGAAATTTTTTCTACAAACATTGTTTGGAGTATATAAATTTTATAAACACTGATTACTATATTTCGCAAATCAGGTTATAAATTTATTGTTTATGAAAAAAAATCTAATTTTTTGCACTTTATTCTCTTAAATTAAAAAACGGCTTCAAAAGTTTTTATAAAAATTTGATTGATTCACGCAAATGTTAATACGCGTCGATTGGCACCTTAACAATGCAAATCGTATGTTTGGTTCGTCAGATATAAAGCATGACATAAATGGCCTTGAAGAACATGATGACTGTTAATGATTTTTTATTTTTTATTTGATTTTTTTGTATTCATGAGTAAAAACTTTGATGTCATTTTCAATAGAACTGTTCGGAGTATATAAATTTTATAAACATTGGTTACTGCAACTTGGAAATAAGGTTAAAAATTTATTGTTTTTGAAAAAAACCGTTATTTTTTGCACTTTTTTTTTTTAAATTAAAAAACGGCTCCAAGATTTTTTTTAAAAACTTGATAGAATCACGTGAATGTAAATACACGTCGATTGACACCTTATTCAAGAAAATCGTACGTTAGGTTCGCGATATATAACGCATGACAGAAATGACCTTCAAACGGGCAAAACAGCAAACCCCCCCCCCCCCCCCCCCCCGACCGAAGTTTCCCAAAAACTAATCAGCTCTTAAGATTGCAAAGACGCTTCGATTGACACCTTAACGAAGTTGATACGACTTTGTTAACTTCCCAGTATATGGGAAGTTCTTGTAATCGCCTCGAAAATCGAAATTGAAATTTTCAACATTTCTTTACGTTTTGAGGTCTATAGAGTATATATAAAGTGTTTTTAGAAAGAAGTATGTATGTGTGTGTGTGTGTGTACGTACGTACGTGCGTTCGTGGACACTTTTTTCTACGAGCATAACTTACGTAAACAAAGTCCTATCGACTTTGTTAAGGTGTCAATCGAAGCGTCTTTGCAATCTTAAGAGCTGATTAGTTTTTGGGAAATTTCGGTCAAGGGGGTTTGCTGTTTTGCCCGTTTGAAGGTCATTTCTTTCATGCGTTATATCTCGTGAACCAAACGTACAATTTTTTTGAACAAGGCGTCAATCGACGTGTATTAATATTTATGTAAATCTATCAAATTTTTAAAAAAATGCTTGGAGCCGTTTTTAAATTTTTGAAAAAAAAGTGCAAAAAATTAGGTTTTTTTTCAAAAACACAAAATTTTTAACCTGATTTTAAACCTAAGTAACCAATATTTATATAATTTACATACTCCAAATAGTTCTCGTGAAAAAAACAGCAAAAGTTTTTTCATGACTACAAAAAAAAATTAAATAAAAAATAAAAAATCATTAAACGTTCAAGATCATTTACGTCATTCATGATATCTCGAGAACTAAATATAATCTTTGCATCATTAAGGTATCAATCGACGCGTATTATCATTTTCATGATGTTTTTATATTTTAAAAAAATCGTTAAAATGGGTTTTTGAATTTATTAAAAAAAATTGGAAAAGTAGTGTTTTTTTCATAAAAAAAAATCATTTTTAACCTGATTTGCATATCGTAATATTAAATGTTTGTAGAATTTATAAAATTTTATTAATTTTTATGGAGAAACCATCAAAAACTTTTCTCGTGATTACAAAAAAAAAGTAAATAAAAAATAAAAAATCATTCAAAGTCACCATGTAAAAAGGGTTCATTCGAATCATAACACCTTAAATCTCTTATTTTAAAGACATTGTCGTAAAGTCAATCAAAGTTTATTAATATTTGCAAAATTTGAGCAGATTTTCAATAGTCTTCACAGCACCATGTTTTAACTTTAATGAAAAAAACTGCTTTGTAACCTGTCCCCCCTCCGATTGATCCGCCAAACCAATGCACCAAACCAATGCACCAAAATCCTTACGTAATCAATTGACGCTCGCGTAGATGTTATGATTAATATTAAGTCATTCCAATAAGTTTTATGAGAGGTACATTTTTATTATTTGAAGTAGTATTATTTCCATAATTATTATTGTGTTTAATATTTTTGATATCTACATATGTAGATATTACTGGGAAGTTGACCGTGTGGACCTCATGGGTCGCACCTCACGGCTTGTTGATTTTTAATTTAATTTTTTTTTGTAATCATGAGAAAAAGTTTTGTTAGTTTTTGCACAAAAACTGTTTGGAGTATATAAATATTATAAACATTGATTACTGTGTTACGAAAATCAGGTTAAAAATTTACTGTTTATGAAAAAAAAACCTAATTTTTTGCACTTTTTTCAAAAAAATTGAAAAACGCCTCCATGAATGTTTTTAAAAACTTGATAGAATCACATAAATGTTAATACGCGTCGATTGACACCTTAATGATGAAAATCGCATGTCTGGTTCGGGAGATATAACGCATGACAGAAATGACCTTCAAACGGGCAAAACAACAAACCCCCCTGACCGAAGTGTCCCAAAAACTAATCAGCTCTTAAGATTGCAAAGACGCTTCGATTGACACCTCAACAAAGTTGATTGGACTTTGTTTACGTGAGTTATGCTCGTAGAAAAAAGTGTCCACGAACGTACGTACGGACGTACGTACATACACACACACACACACATACATACTTCTTTCTAAAAACACTTAAAATATACTCGTAAGACCTCAAAACGTAAAGAAATGTTGAAAATTTCAATTTCGATTTTCGAGGCGATTACAAGAACTTCCCATATAGTGGGAAGTTAATAAAGGAAAGTGCCATAGTAAACTCACGGAACATTAAAACAAAACAATCAAAAATTACTAACTTTTTTACAAAATAAGTGATGTTATTTCAATAAATTTTTTAAATGAAAAGTTTTTTTTTGATTATGCGAGAAGATAAATGAATATGTACATATGTTTTGATGGACAAATACGTTTGCTAGCACTTTTTATTATGCAATAATTTTATGAGAAAATTTAAACTCGATAAAAGCAAATCCTTGTTATTAGCAACTGGGCTGGATTTCATTAGTTGCCTTTAACGAGGTTGTACTGTATTTAGCATTCAAACGTTTATTGGATCTTCGAAGAGTAGTGGAAGAAAGGAAAGTAGAGCAGTTCATTTCATATTGCCGATACTTTTTATCCAATCCAATTCAATCCGAAGCCATGTTTCAAGGTTCGTAGCAATTAGATGATGTCAGAAAAGGTTGCTTTGTTAGCCCCTCCCTGATATCCAGAAATATGGCAACTTACGGACGAAAATATCGTCATTGGTTCGATTCCCAGCTGGCACGACGAGAAGAAGAAGAAGGTTCGCTTTTGTCAACCTTTCGTAGTGTTCACAGAATCAGATTCAAACATTAAAGCCAAGCTTTAGATTTCCACGTTCAGTGTAACAATTGTTGTGATCACCAAGTGAAAATGAGCAAATATAAAAACATGAGTCTTAGACAGTGGGAAAACTCTTTAGTGGCTACTTTTCCCAGAATCGAAACATAGTCACAACATACGAAAATTTTCAAAAACTACACTCATTAAAGTGGCAAAATATTTACTGACACTAAAAAAGTGATCAAAATATGGCAAATGCGTAAATTTTCCAGATCAAGTGCAAGAAAATGTGCTGCACGAGCAGAGCTACAACCCCAATTAAACCATCAAAGTATGTATAACATCAATAGACCGGGAAATGCTCTCAAAAGCAGAAATTATTCAACCATTATTGTTTATATTTACCATGCATGTATTAAAGGAAGCATACCTTGCTTTTGGTAATATTAATTATACCCTACGTATTAGTGTCAACTTGTTTCGTTGTATTCCGTTTAAAAAGTCCTCGACAGAAATTTCAGCCGTCCAAAGAAATCAATATTTTCCACAGTAAATCTCAAACTACCCGTGCTTTAAGATTGCCGATTATTTCTACATAATTTGATTGTTCTATGCTCAAGTTAAACCCAGGACCAACTAACAATTAAATCATATAATAAATTATGCTTGCCAATAAAATGCATGAATGAAGTTATGAATACACCCAACTCAATTACTTAGGATGCAACTACGTAGTCAGTTCTCGTCAACAGGAAATGCATTGAATGCGCGGCAACACTGGAAAGGACGCTTCCATGTCGAAAAAATATTGTGCGCTATACGTTGGATCGCTCGTTAGGTGGACGCCACTTTGCAGTAAGTTGTAATGGAGGCATGTAGATCCGCGAATGGCGTGTTACACAAAACTTTCCAAAAGAAAATTTAGGAGAGAAACTAACCATCATAGACGTGTATGCGATTTTCTTCCTTACGTATTAGCACCGAAACTACACCTATTCTGCACCATGATTTTGAATGATCAGTTTCCATATACAATAATTCAATATGTTTAGCTATGAAACCAAAGACGTTTTAATTTTTTCAATAAATTTTTACAGATTAATTACTAAAACAAAAACGTGTAGAAAATCAAAATTTACTTTTCATTCTTGATTTACAATTTGCTGTCGACCCATGGGCGGAGATTACCAACAGCAGCGTAGACACCAGGGTAGCCGCGACGAGCGCATCCATAGCCCCAGGAAACAACACCAACCAAAGTGTTGCCAATGGCCAATGGACCACCGGAGTCTCCTTGACAAGCGTCCTTACCTCCCTCAGCTTCGCCGGCGCACACCATAGCACTGGTAATGGAGCCTGATCCGTAAGCGGAAGCACAAGCAGCGTTGGTAACGACGGTAACATCAACGAACTGAAGGATGGATGGTGCGCTTCCTCCTTCCCTGAGTGCACCCCAACCACTGCAAGTAGCTTTCACACCAGCAGGAGCAACTGATCCAGCTTCGGCAAGAGCAATAGGCTTGATGACATCGCTAAAGTCGAATCCACTTTCCAAGAAGAGAATGACAATATCATTGTCGGTGGTCCTGCTGTTGTACTTCTCGTGCATAACAATTCTGCTAACCTTCTTAGAAACACCCCCGCTTGTACGGTATGAAGTACCGGCAACGATGCTCAAGCTACTGGCGGAAACTCCCTCGGTGCAATGAGCGGCACTGATAATTACATCGGATCGGTAGATGGATCCACCGCAACGATGGCTGCCACCGTACTTCATGGAAATGATGTAGGGGAACTGATCGACGGTAGTATCCTTACCACCAACAATACGGGCCTCCCAGAGGGGTACAAGACCATCTGGAACAGCAGCCCCGAAGGCACAGGCTAACAAAGCACTCAAAATCACGAAGCGAAACATGGCGTCTACTGATTTGTTTAGCAGTTCAGTCTTGCTTTTATACTCTGCACCTTACGAATGAATGAATCTTATCTTCAAGAAGGGAATTAAGTTGTCAACTTTATTCACCTTAATACTACTCATTATCTTCGCAGACACTGATTTTATCTTGAAAATCTCCTATTATTGGAAATAGCATAACATGCGCACTACGTTTCGTATATTTTGATGAATTTGATTTTAGTTAACTTGATCCACCAAACCTATCGAGTGGTAAGGTATTTTTATGGGAGGGAAACTACTTTATAAGCAAAATGATGCAAGTGAATCGGGCACAAAACAAGAGATTTTTTTAGACTTACCTTTTAAAAAGCGCCAGAAGAAAGTAAAGCAATGCTTTAGTTGAAAGCAAATGAATTACTTAGTGAAAGTTTATTTCAATGAACCGGGGAAAAGAAAGCTCTCGTAGTCCTGGAACTAAGGACTATTCCAAAAAATTTGATTTTTCAGATATATCTTCAATTTCACACATGCTTAAAACTTCAGATGCTGCAAAATTTGTTTTCTGAAATGCAAAGGAAAACCCTGAATAAATTATTCGCGTCTAACATTTGCTTCAAGACATGACTTCGAGAATCCAAACCAAACATCACCAGGGAGACTAATCAGAAGACGTCATCCAAGTCTCAATGGTAAAGCTTTGTCAGTTACTAAGAAGCCGTGGTCTGTTAGAAAAGGAGACTCAACTGTTAGAAGATTGAGCGAGAGGATTGGCCAAATTTTCGGACAATTTCAACTCATCTTCACGAGATGCTGCTTCAAAAACTCGAACTGTTTCAAAGTTTGAATAGAAAGAGCAGCTGTTACGATTGAAACAAATACAAAAATTGTCTTAAAGATCCGAGAAAAAGGATAAAGTGATCAAAAATCGTTCCCGAAGGTGTACGAAAATTACCTTATTAAATTTAGTCGATTTTAGACGACGAAGCCTGTATTAAACCCGAGTCTAAGTAATTCCTGACCAAAAGTTTCAAAAATTCCATTTAAAACTTATTTTGTTCGAATATTGCATTGAAGTTTTTTTAAATCAAAATTACTCAATTGCCAGAAAAATTATTTCAGCATTTCAATTGATAAATCTTATTGAGTTAATCATTCGAACACAAAAAAACTTATATAATCAAACATATAGGCATCCATATTTATTAAACTGGAAAAAAGCTGCACGATGCGACCCTTGTCCACGCGGTCAACTTCCCAGTAATATCTACATAAACATCAACAATGTTAAACACAATAATAATTTTGAAACTAATACTACTTTAAGTAATAACAATGCGAGGTATTCATAGCAGTAACAGGAATGAGTTAATATCAATCATATCGTCTACGAGAGGGTCCATTGATTACGTAAGGTTTTTGGTCGATGAGGACAGATTGAATATTCACGCGGATCAATCGGTGGATGCCTTTTTGGTCTTGAAAAAGTTTGTATATGCAGTCAAAAATAGGTTCAATTGCATGTTAAAAGTAAAATGTATTACAAATGATGATGGTTATGGAAATTTTATGATTCCTAAAGAATGAATCTACTAAAAACTACAATTTTATATTCGATGAAAGCTTTTCAAAGCATATGATCTTGCAAAGTATTGACTAAAAACATTTTACCATTCAAAGCGTTGATTACCGCAAATGCAAATTTGATTGAAATTTTGTTGGTTTTAAAAATTTTAGCATTTTTTTGATTAAAAGACTATAAAAACTATTAAAAATCTGCTCAAATAATGCAAATATTTTAAAACTTTGATTGAATTTACAACAATTTTTTTAGAATAAAAGATATAAAGTAATATCATTCGTATGAACCCTCTTTACATGGTACCTTTGAATGATTTTTTATTTTTAATTTAGTTTTTTTCATAATCAAGGAAGAAAATTTTGCTGGTTTCTCTTCAAAAACTGATAAGAATGTATAAATTTTATAAACTGGTATCACTGTGCTGTGCAAATCAAGTTAAAAAAATATTTTTTATGAAAAAAAACCATAATTTTTCGCATTTTTTTCTATTAAATTAAAAAAACGACTGAAACGAATTTTAATAATGTTTAAACTTCACAAAGATGTTAATACACGTCAACTGACACCATAATGATGCAAAAATTATATCTGGTTCGTGAGATATAGTGAATGATAAAAATAACCTTGAATATCATGATGACTTTTAATGATTTTTTATTTTTTATTTAATTTTTTACGTTATCATGAGAAAAGTTTTGATGGTGTTTCTATAAACATTGTTTGAAGTATATAAATTTTATAAACATTGATTACTATATTTCGCAAATCAGGTTAAAAATTTATTGTTTATGAAAAAAACCTAATTTTTTGCACTTTTTTTTTCTTAAATTAAAAAACGGCTACAACGATTTTTTTACAAACTCGCCAGATTCACAAAAATGTTAATACGCGTCCATTAATACCTAAACATTGTAAATCGAACGTTGCATTCGCGAGATATAACGCATGATAGAAATGAGCTTGAAGATCATGATGACTGTTAATGATTTTTTATTTTTTATTTGATTTATTTTGCACTCATGAGAAAAAAAATTTTAAGACATTTTTTAAAAAACTGTTTGGAGTATATAAATTATATAAATATTGATTACTTGGACTTGAAAATAAGGTTAAAAATTTATTGTTTTTGAAAAAAACCCATTTTTTGTACTTTTTTTAAAAAAATTAAAAAACGGCTACAAGAAATTTTGTAGAAACTTGAGAGAATCATTTAAATGTTAATACGCGTCGATTGACACCTTGTTCAACGAAATCGTACGTTGGGTTCACGAGATATAACGCATGACAGAAATGACCTTCAAACGGGCAAAACAGCAAACCTCCCCCCCCCCCCGACCGAAGCGTCCCAAAAACTAATCAGCTCTTAAAATTGCAAAGACGCTTCGATTGACACCTTAACAAAGTCGATAGGTTTTTGTTTACGTGAGTTATGCTCGTAGAAAAAAGTGTCCCCGAACGTACATACGTACGTACGTACATACACACACACATACATCTCCTTTTCTAAAAACACTTTATTTATACTCTATAGATCTCAAAACGTGAAGAAAAGTTGAAAATTTCAATTTCGATTTTCGAGGCGATTACAAGAACTTCCCATATACTGGAAAGTTAATAAAAATATCAAACGCACACATATTTATGATAATACTACTACTTTGAATAATACTAATGATATGTACTCATAACAGTATTTGAAATGAGTTAATATCAATCATATCATCTACGGGAGCGTCTATCGATTACGTAAGACTTTTGTTGGATGGGAGGGGGTGGATTGATTTGATTGAATATTCACGCGGATTAGTCGGAGGGGGGCAGGCTACAAAGTCTTTTTTACGTTATTTGTTGTTTTTATATCGATGCTTGATGGACAAAAGAGCGCTTGCAAAAACGAATGCAGTTTTTGTTATTACGCCCACTGAAGAGATTTTGTCGCGTGATGGTCATTTTGAATGGTTTTGTTCAAAATTGCCATGACTTCAACATACTCGTAATCACTGAATTTGTATTTTTTCACGATTTTACATCAATGAGACTAATAATTATTTCTTATTTTCTGTTGGTCTTTAGAAACATTGAATATGCAGTGGAAAATAGGTTCAATTGCATGTAAAAAGTAAAATGTTTTACACATAATGATGAAGGAAGTAATTGAATTCTTACGAACACTATAGAACAAAACTACTAAAAACTACAATTTTTTATTTGATGAAAGCTTTTTAAAGCGTTTGATCTTGCAAAGTATTGACTACAAAACATTTTACCATTCAAATCATTGAATACCACAAAAGCAAATTTGATTATTATTATTTGGTTTTCAAAATGTAAGCAGTTTTTTATTAAAATTAAAACACGGTACTGAAAAAACTATTGAAAATCTGCTCAAATTAGGCAATGATTATGAAACTTTGATTGACTTTACAACAAAGTCCTTAGAATAAAAGATATAAGGTAATATCATTCGTATGACTTCTTTTTACATGGTAACTTTGAAAGATTTTTTATTTTTAATTTAGTTTTTTTTTGTTCAGAATCATCAAAAAGAATTTGCTGGTTTCTCTTCAAAAATTGAATTTATAAACATTTATTACTGAGCTGTGCAAATCAGGTTAAAAATTTCTTTTTTATGACAAAACCCTAATTTTTCGCATTTACTTTTATTAAATTAAAAACACGGCTGTAATGATTTTTTATAAAGTTAAAAACATCAAAAAAATGTGAATACTTGTCGATTGACACCTTAATGACGCATATATCATATTTGGTTCTTGAGATATAGTGAATGATTAAAATGATCTTGAAAATCATGAAGGCTTTTAATGATTTACTATTTTTTATTTAATTTTTTACGTTAGCATGGGAAAAAGTTTTGCTGGTTTTTTCGCAAAAATTGTTTGGAGTATATAAATTTTATAAACATTGATTACTGTGTTTTGTAAATTAGATTAAAAACTTATTGTTTATGGAAAAAAACTTATTTTTTTGCACTTGTTTTTAATAAATTAAAATGTATCCAACGATTTTATTAAAAATTTGATAGAATCACACAAATTAATTAACAAAGTAATATACGTCGATTGACACATTAGTCACGCAAATTCTACGTTTGGTTCGCGAGATATAGCGTATGACAGAAATAACCTTGAAAGGATCAGAACAACAAACCCCTCAACCGAAGTGGCCCAAAAACTAATCAGCTCTTAAGAACTGAACGAAGTCGGTACGAATTTGTTTACGTAAGTTATGTTCTTAGAAAAAACTGTCCACGAACGCACGTCCGTACGTAGGTACGTACGCACACACACATACATCTCTCTTTCTAAAAACACTTTATTTATATTCTGTAGACTTTAAAACATAAAGAAATGTTCACAATTTCAATTTCGATTTTCGAGGCGATTACAAGAACTTCCCATATATTGGGAAATTAAAAATTCGGGACACCTTCATATCAAAAAAGTTGTATGTGACAGACTTGCGTAGCATAAAATTTTTAGCAGGTTATGCATACATCATTTTCACGTGTTGTCGTTATTAAAAGAGTTGCACGCAAAAACCACACCCAAAAGGCGGGGATCATCTTCCGAGCGCCACAACTTCTTTGTTTTCACGTTTAACGTGCAACACGCTGGAAATCTTTTTAAGGCAATTTTTTCACAAGTCGTTGACAATATTGATTGTTTTAATCACTGTACATTGGCAAAAGTTATTGCATCTCAAAGGAGGGGGAGTCACGCGGCAACATCAACCCAAAAAGGCATGTAGAAACAAAATATTTTTTCTAACAAAACCTGAGTGCGCTAAACTTCGAGTATTAGGTACTTTGCGGGGTGATGGCCCTTTTTGTGATTTGAAAAAGAATACGTTGGAATTGGTTCGTCCAAGCACAGAAAGTAAAAGAAGGATGTTTTTGTCTTCAATAGCTAAACTAACGATAACTGAATATGCGTCTGCTACTGCCCGCTCAATGCTGTGACATGAATCAGATAACTCACTTTAGAGAATTTGTCATTTAGAAACTTTTCTTACTCCATCTCCTGGAGATAAAAGCGAGCTGAATTGCCGTACAAGAAATGCCCGCTAACATGAAATACGGCAAGATGAAGCTCAGATGATTGAAGCTGCAACCCCTAGAATTTGGAACTGAAACAACTGTAGAACTGGCCACACATTGCAATGAAAATCAGCCTGTCAGCCTTAAATGCACAATTAAACTCCCATTTGACTAGACTTTTGCTGAAATTAACACAATCATGATAATAATGAACGAAATTGTACCAATCTACTATCAAAAGAAATAAATACATGAACTGTTGACAATAAACTAGACGGAGGCGCAGAAACCTGACATGAATCAAACTGAATAGATGGAGCTACGATACTTCTGAATCATAACAACGTAAGATATGTGACCCATATGCAATTTCGACTTGCAACAACGCATAACCAAACACTGAACAAATGAAAATACCTATTAAAAGTTTCTTGCGATGTAAGATATTAAAAAATTACAAACGAGAAAAATGCTGTTAACAGTTTCAGTGCCAGTGACGCGGATCCGCGTCAAATTCAACTATCCCCAGTGGCCAGTGACGCGGATCCGCGTTTTTGTCCTGTTCATTTTGTATGAAGGCTTGTGAGCCACGCCACGGAGGTAAATACTTTGTATCATCGTTGCCAATCTAGGATAGTTTAGTGAATATGTTGGCACCATTGGTTTCAGGATTGAAACCTTTTGGAGGTTGTTTTGAGGTTATTTATTGTGTTACCTGTAAGCCGCCTGTAAGGCGTAGATTTAGACTGTTTCAATAAAGTTTTACTTGTTGTTTTTGATTACAAATTCATAAATTACGATCAGAGTATTATAGCGATTCAATTGAGTTTATAACAATCTGCAGTGTAGTGAAGTGTAGTCGATGATAATAGATTTTTTATACATAATTATTACCTACTGGAGTTTTATTATTTTGAAAGTCAGGCATTGCCTTGGTAAGTTTGACTTTGTTTATTGCATTATATTACTTTATTTCACTGCAACGCACATTTCCAGGTGAGTGAGAGATACTGGTTCCAACACAAGGTCCATCAAAAGAAATATTTCAGTACCCGGCCGACGACGAAGAACTTTGTCGTTTGTTGGAAAAATTCTGTTCTGACGATGACGAAGAGTTGGATGCAACAAACGCACCTGAGATTGACAGAACAGAAGATGATGCTTTCAATGAAGACCCAATTGAGGAGGTAATGTCTGCGATGTTTGAGGAGGAACCTGAACTACCCCAAGAACAGGAGGAGAATTTATTCAACGTTATTCAAGGTTGGTTCGATGACAAGAATACTGCAAAAATAAATTTTTCCAAAAATCGTGAGTTTCTTGCTCACGATGAGTTGACCGGCAATGAGCCAATGGATTATTAACTTCCCAGTATATGGGAAGTTCTTGTAATCGCCTCGAAAATCGAAATTGAAATTTTCAACTTTTCTTTACGTTTTGAGGTCTATGAAGTATATATAAAGTGTTTTTAGAAAGAAGTATGTATGTGTGTTATGCTCGTAGAAAAACTGTCCGAACGCACGTACGTACGTATGTACGTACGTACGTGCGTTCTCGGACAGTTTTTCTACGAGCATAACTCACGTAAACAAAGTCGTATCGACTTCATTGAGGTGTCAATCGAAGCGTCTTTGTAATCTTAAGAGCTGATTAGTTTTTGGGAAACTTCGGTCGGAGGGGTTTGCTGTTTTCACCCCTTGAAGGTCAACCATGTTATGCGCTATATCTCACGAACCAAACATGCGAAGGTGTCAATCGACGTGTATTAACATTTATGTGACTCTATCGAGTTTTTAAAAAAATTCTTGGAGCCGCTTTTTAATTTAAAAAAAAATGCAAAAAATGTAGTCTCAGTGCGACCCTTGAGGCCCACACGACTAACTTCCCAGTGGGATGAATAAAATGCTATAATTTGCTTTTATTATTGATAGTAATAATTACTATTATTAAACATTATTATTCTAAATTAATATAATTACTGTTATTATTTTTATCAATTTTTTATCTAACCATAAAAGCTTTGGTAGAGGAAGACGTCTCCACCACCTGGTCATCCTCTACCAAAGCCTCGGCAACCTTGTCCTCTTCGACCTCGTCATTCTTCTTGTCCTTCACTTCGTCCTCAATCTCGTTCTCCATCTCGGCCTCGGAATCCACAACTATTATTGAGGGTATTTAATTATTGTTTAAAATAATCATTCGTTATTAAGAATGTTTGACCGTTACTGAATAATTATAATTGACTTTATATATACAATATCAGATTATAACTAATATTATTTGATTGTTACTAACAATATTAAATTATTTATAACAATATCCAATTATTAACTGCATTAGCGTCTCTACTACTACTTCACCCAAACCTGATAATATAAGTTTGGAATTTTATAAATTAATCTTTTTTTTTAAATAACAGTTTTTACAAATTTGATCACAATTTTGCTAAAACGCACAATAATAACAACATTACTATGAAGGTATTTGGTATCTGCACGAATTAATAGTGCTTATGTACAGTTTAAAAATAAGCAATTTTTAGTCGTGTTTTCAGTTTTTTCATCCTAAATAAAAAACGGCCCAATCGATTTTGCTGAAAAGTCATTCAGTTCTAAGTTATTTAATTACGCGTCGTTTAAAACCGGTCCCACGTCAATCCGATGTTTGGTTCTTGAGATAATCGAGACGAAAAATTATTCCGAACGCACATACGTACATACGTACATACGCACATACGCACATACGCACATACGCACATCCGCACATACGCACATACGTACATACACACTCACAGACATCTCTCTAAAAACGATGGATTTGGATTCTAGAGACCTTAAAACGTGGAGATATGTCAAAATTTGGGATTCGCAAAATCGACCCCATTACAATAACTTCCCATAGGGAACTGGGAAGTTAAAAATTAGGTTTTTTTTTTCAAAAACTCAAAATTTTTAACCTGATTTTCAAACCTAAGTAATCAATGTTTATATTATTTATATACTCCAAATAGTTTTTGTGAAAAAACCAGCAAAAGTTTTTTTCATGATTACAAAAAAAATTAAATAAAAAATAAAAAATCATTAAACGTTCAAGGTCATTTACGGCATTCATTATATCTCGAGAACCAAATATAATCTTTCCATCATTAAGGTGTCAATCAACGCGTATCAACATCTTTATGATGTTTTTATATTTTAAAAAAACCGTTAAAACGATTTTTTTGATTTATTAATTTTTTTTGGAAAAGTAGTGTTTTTTTCAAAAAAAAAATCATTTTTAACCTGATTTGCACATCGTAATAGTGAATGTTTATAGAATTTATAAACTTTTATAAATTTTTGTAGAGAAACCAGCAAAAACTTTTCTCATGATTACAAAAAAAAAAAAAAAATCAGTCAGTCATCATGTAAAAAGGGTTCATTCGAATAATTATACCTTAAATCTCTTATTCTAAAGACATTGTTGTAAAGTCAATCAAAGTTTATTAATATTTTCAAAATTTGAGCAGATTTTCAATAGTCTTCACAGCACCATGTTTTGACTTGAATGAAAAAACTGCTTTGAAACCTGTCCCCCCTCCGATTGATTCGCGTGAATAATCAATCAAACCAATGTACCAAAATCCGTACGTAATCAATTGACGCTCGCATAGATGTTATGATTAATATTAAGTCATTCCAATAACGTTTATAATAGGTACATTTTTATTATTTGAAGTAGTATTATTTCCATAACTATTATTGTGTTTAATATTTTTAATATCTATGTAGATATTACTGGGAAGTTGACCGTGTGAACCTCATGGGTCGCACCTCACGGCTTGTTTCAAATTATATTTTAGCAATGACTTTTTGAACTTAATAGTTGAAGAAACAAATACTTACGCTGAAAGCGTTTTCATTATGGCTGGGGTGCGTGAGCACTCACGCATAACTGCTTGGAAAAATGTGACTGTAGAAGAAATAAAGATAATTTTTGGTGTGCTGTTTCAAACCGGTATAATAAAGGCTGCCAGAATGACTGATTACTGGAAAAAAGCCAAACTATTCGGTTTAGGTTTTGGTGATTATATGGGCAGAAATCGTTTCACCCTTATAATGAGATGTCTTCACTTGGCCAAAAACCCAGGCCCAGGAGATTCAACTGAAGATAGGTTGTTCAAAGTAAGACCAATACTCGACTATTTCAATGAACGATCGAATGCAATTTACTATCCTGGCAGGAACTTATGCATTGACGAAAGTGTTATGCTCTGGCGAGAAAGATTATTCTACAGAGTATATATAAAGAACAAACGTCATAAATATGGCGTGAAATTTTACTTACTAACAGAGCCAGATGGCTTTATTCTGAAAAACATGATTTACTCCGGTAAAACTGATTAACTTGGAGGGAAGGGTCACGCAGAAAAGGTGATTATGCATCTCATGAAAAACTATTTGAACAATGGCCACAGTTTGTTTATGGACAATTTCTATAATAGCATTCAACTTGCCGAAAAATTGCTTGATAAAAAAACCAACTGTACTGGAACTCTTCGTCAAGACCGCAGGGATATTCCCAAGAATGTTAAGACTGCCGTTCTAAAAAATAAGGAGATATAGTGCAGAAATTCAATGAAAAGGGTGTGTGCGTTGGGAAATGGAAGGATAAGAGACCCGTGATGATGATCTCAACGGAGACAGGTATGGACAAGATTGGTGTTACATCGAAACGGGGAAAGACTGAAGACAAGCCCAGTGCCGTGGTCCTGTACAATAAATTTATGAGCGGTATAGATCAACAGGACCAGCTCCAGTCCTATTATAGTTGTGAAAAGAAAAGCTTACGTTGGTATAAGAAACTAGGAATCCATCTCATATCACAAATGCTTATGAACTCTTATCTATTGTACAACAGGTACAGTACACACAAGCTAAACCTGTACGAGTACAGGGTGAAGATGAGCTTGTTGGAGATCCCAAAAAAGCAGCTTATGTACCATCTCCAAAGCAAAAATCAAGGAAAGGGGAAGCTCCAGCCCATAAACTAAGCAAAATATTAAATTATTGTCTGTTCAAGACTGAAAAAAGGACTGACACGACTTATGAGTGTCCGCTGTGTGAGGGTCAACCTGGCTACTGCCCGGAATGCTTTTGTGAAGCACATTGTTGTACTTTTGAAAAGTAGGTGATAAATATGTATTTCAAAAACGTACCTATTTTTAGTAGGTTTATGCAGTGTGTTTATAATAATGTATAAATGGTTTTCATTTCAAATATTAGGATAAATATGTGTATTATAAAAAAAATAAAACAATTATTACTAACCATACAATGTAATAGAGGAAATACTAGAAATATGTGCGGTCAATAAACATCATAAGAGGGAAAAGTGGCATAAGGGTCGTGCCCATGGCCAGCGACGCAGATCCGCGTCGGGGACGGAGAGAGTGTCTTGTCAGGCCGGCTACTGGCGAAACACGCCTAGCCGCGCTGGCACTGAACGTGTTAAAAGATAACAGAAACCTTAGAAAAAACGCCGTTAGTAATTTTGGAATTTCCTGTGTATTTTTAAGCATTTGAATTCTCTTGATAGCCAAATTATTTAATTCTTGCTGCTTTAAGTTCATCAGATGAGCCCAACAACATATTGATAATATCGTGGTAGAGCTCAAGTCCGACCTTAGAATAAGTTTCCGCAATCCCAACTTTAAACATAATTTTTTATCAAGTTTTTTTTTTATCCTGTATTCACTTGATTGGTTCCTTCGAAAAAAACTTTGATCTATTGAAAAAGAAGCCGACTTACTTCCTAATAGAAAATTCATTACTGGAACCAATCCATCACAGTCTTATCGAAAAATTATCTTAAACTTCCGTAAGCCTTCATAGATTTAAAATATCAATTCACGAGGGATTATGCTTCGCATTGGCTATAAATAAACATGAGTTACCTGAAATTCAGAAAATTTTAATTATAATACCTTTGTTCATAACAGCCAAGGATCATTTTTGCGTCGGAATGATTACGTCAAACTTTTGTTTGTGTTTCGAGATCTAAGTTACGCATTGTTTTATTTATTTCTCATTCTTGATGCTACTGACTTGGATGTTTCTTTCAGCCTCAGGATAAGTGAAGTCGTTCACAGCCTTTTCACACCTAGTTCAGTGTCATGGGCAGTAATTCTGTATGATGCAATGCGTATTGACGCACATATCATTTTGTTCTTCAGCATTGTCTATTGAGAAGACTACACTGCATTCTTTTTTACTGTTTACATTTTGCCTATGAATCGCAAGCTTCGCTTTAGTTATACACCTACCGATCTTTGATTTTTTTAACTTCCCAGTATATGGGAAGTTCTTGTAATCTTTAGCGTATATTTAAAGTGTTTTTATAAAGAAGTATGTATGTGTGTGAGTTCGGGGACAGTTTTTTCTACGAGCATAACTCATGTAAGCAAAGTCACATCGACTTCGATAAGGTGTCATTCGAAGCGTCTTTGTAATCTTAAGAGCTAATTAGTTCAGTTTGGGGGGGGGGGTTTGTTGTTTTCACCCTTTGAAGGTCATTTCTGTCTTGCGCTATATTTCGCGAACCAAACGTACGATTTGCATGTTTAAGGTGTCAATTGACGCATATTGACATTTGTGTGATTTTATGCAATTTCTAAAAAAATCTTCGCAGCCGTTTTATAATTTATTTAAAAAAATGCAACTAGGATTTTTTTCGTAAATAATAAATTTTTAACCTGATTTGCGAAGCACAGTAGTGAATATTTATAAAATTTATATACTCCAAACAGTTTTTGTAAAAAGACCAGCAAGAATTTTTCCATCATCACTTTCAAGGTAATTTATGCCATTCACTATATCTCACGAACCAAATATAATATTTGCACCAATAAGGTGTCAATCGACGTGCATTTATATTTTTGTGATGTTTCAAACTTTACAAAAAAAATTGAAGCCGTTTTTTAATTTAATAAAAGACAAGCCGCGAGGTGCGACCCTTGAGGTCCACACGGTCAACTTCCCAGTAATATCTACATAAACATCAACAACATTACAACAATGACAGGTATTCATAGCAGTAACAGGAATGAGTTAATATGAATCATATCGTCTACGGAAGGGTCCATTGATTACGTAAGGTTTTTGGTCGATGAGGACATATTGAATATTCACGCGGATCAATCGGTGGGGGCCTTTTTGTCCTTAAGCAGTTTTTTTAATTAAAAGACTATAAAAACTATTAAAAATCTGCTCAAATTATGCAAATATTTTAAAACTATTTTTAGAATAAAAGATATAAAGTAATAGCATTCGTATGAACACTCTTTACATGGTAACTTTGAATGATTTTTTTTTATTTTTTATTTATTTATTTTCATAATCATGGAAGAAAGTTTTGTATAAATTTTATAAACTGGTATCACTGTGCTGTGCAAATCAGGTTAACAAATATTTTTTATGAAAAAAACTATAATTTTTCGCATTTTCTTCTATTAAATTAAAAAAACGGCTGAAACGAATTTTTAAAATGTTAAAAACATCACAAAGATGTTAATACACGTCCCTGATGCAAATATAATATCTGGTTCGTGAGATATGGTGAATGATAAAAATGACCTTGAAAATCATGATGACTTTGAATGATTTTTTAGTTTTAATTTAATTTTTTACGTAATCATGAGAAAAAGTTTTGATGTTGTTTTTACAAAAATTGTTTGGAGTTTATAAATTTTATAAACATTTAATACTATATTTCGCAAATCAGGTTAAAAATTTATTGTTTATGAACAAAACCTAATTTTTTTTCTTAAATTAAAAAAACGGCTCCAACGATTTTCTTAAAAATGCGATAAATTTACAAAAATATTAAAACGCGTTCATTAACTTCTAAACGATGCAAATCCTATTTTTGGTTCGCGAGATATAACGTATGACAGAAATGACCTTGAAGATCATGATGACTGTTAATGATTTTTTATTTTTTATTTGATTTTTTTTGTAATCATGACAAAAAAATTTGATACCATTTTTATAAAAACTGTTTGGAGTATATAAATTATATAAACATTTATTACTTGGACTTGACAATAAGGTTAAAAAATTATTGTTTTTGAAAAAAAACACATTTTTTTCACTTTTTTTTTTAAAATATAAAAACGGCTCCAAGAATTTTTGAAAAAACTTAACAGAATTACATAAATGTTAATACGCATCGATTAACACCTTGTTCAAGGAAATCGCACGTATGGTTCGCGAGATATAGCGTATGACAGAAATGACCTTCAAACGGGCATAACAGCAAACCCCCTTTCCCCCCGACCGAAGTGACCCAAAAACTAATCAGCTCTTAAGATTGCAAAGACGTTTTGATTGACACCTCAACGAAGTCGATACGACTTTGTTTACGTGAGTTATGCTCGTAGAAAAAACTGTCCACGAACGTACAGACGTACGTACGTACGTACACACACACACATACATCTTCCTTTCTAAAAACACTTTATATCTACTCTATAGACCTCAAAACGTAAAGAAAAGTTGAAATTTCAATTTCGATTTTCGAGGCGATGACAAGAACTTCCCATATACTGGGAAGTTAAAAATTCGAAAAATTGGGGTTGTTTTCATAAAAAATAAATTTTTAACCTGATTTGCACCACACAGTAATAAATGTTTATAAAATTTATACATTCTTATCAGTTTTCGAAGAGAAACCAGCAAAAGTTTTCTCTATGACTATAAAAAAAGTTAAATTAAAAAAAAAATATCATTCCAAGTCACCACGTAAAAAGGGTTCTTACGAATGATATTACTTTATATCTTTTATTCTAAAGACATTGTTGTAAATTCAATCAAAGTTTAATGATATTTGCGTAATTTGAGCAAATTTTGAATAGTTTTTACAGTACCGTGTTTCAATTTTAATAAAAAGACTGCTTAAATTTTGAAAACCAAAAAATTTCAATCAAATTTGCATTTGTCGTAATCAATGCTTTAAATGGTACAATGTTTTGTAGTCAATACTTTCCGAAAGCATATGCTTTGAAAAGCTTTCATCGAATAAACAATTGTAGTTTTTAGTAGATTCGTTCTTTAGTAATCGTAAGATTTCAATAACCATCATCATTTGTAATAGATTTTACTTTTAACATGAAATTAAACCGATTATTGACTGCATATTCAATGTGTTTCAAGACAAACAAAAGAAATAAGAAATAATTATTAGTCTCATTAATGTAAAATTGTGAAAAAATACATGTTTAGTGATTCTACCGAAGTGATGCAATTTGGAACGCAACTATTCAAAATGGCCACCATGCAACAAAATCTCTCCAGTGGGCGTCATAACAAAAACTGCGTTCATTTTTGCTAGCGCTTTTTTTCCTTCAAGCATCGATATGAAAATAACAAATAACGTAGAAAATGCTTTGTAACCTGTCCCCCCTCCGATTGATCCACGTGAATATTAAATCAAACCAATCCACTCCCCTCCCCCTTTCATCCACCAAAATCCTTACGTAATCAATGAATGCTCCCGTAGATGATATGATTAATATTAACTCATTCCTGTTACTCTTACCTCTCATTATTATTATTTAAAGTAGTACTATTTTCAAAATTATTATTGTGTTTAATTTTTTTAATGTTCATAAAGATATTACTGGGAAGTTGACCGTGTGGACCTCAAGGGTCGCAACTCGTGGCTTGTTTTGGAATATAATCAAAACGAGAATGTGAAAATAGTTTCTTAACCACCTCACCATTCTTTGACACACAATTTATCAAAAGTTGTAGGACTTCTTCCTCAAGTATTCAATGTGTCTTCATTTAAATCATTGAACCTCGAAATCACCTAGCCATACGCTTTGTACGTTTAAAGTAAGGATAATTCAATGTTGGACTAGCGATTTGATATGAATCTTTCATGCAACGCGACACAATTTTAGCCGTTTATTTTAATTATTAAACATGTACCAAAACCAGCGGAAACGATTACGAATCCTAAAATTGAAGTATCGTCACTTCACACCATGTCATTGGGACTCGATCTATTATTGAAATCTATTATATAGGTTAGGACAACACTTTACAAATGTGCCGCCAGCAATACAGTTACCGGTAGCAATACTTGGTAATATATCGACCATCAGCGAAATACGGCTGAAATTCAGGATTGAAACATCGAAAGAGGAGACAATTATTAGGATTCGAGAATCAAAATTGCCGTTTAGTTTGGAATGAAAAATGAAAAAGAATTCGATGTGTACAATCCACTAACCCTTTGGTAGCTGCATAGACATTCTGTCATGAAAGAAGTGAAATAGAAAACAACACAAAAAGATAAAGACACGTGAAGATTTGGTCATGAATTTTATTTATATTTGTCCGTCAATCATCAATATTCAAATTTGCAACTTTTCGCAAAAGCAGTTTCAGGATTCAATGACTCTATGGGTTTCAGCCAAATTTGCTTATTTATTTTTCCAAACACGTCCAAGCACGGATCAATATTTCTGAGCTTTTAAAATTATAAATGTCATTTGCAAAATCATTGCGTTATAAATAAAATTACTTGGATATTGTATTTCCCTGCAATGAAAATATTATGCAGCTCAGGGAAATAACCGAAAATGGTTTAATGTACTCGCAGGGTTCAATAGTTTCAAGGTTATCAACCAAATTGGCTTATTTGCTTTTTCAAATACATCTAAGCGTTAATCAAAGTAACAATTATCGTATTTTAACACATTGCGTGATAAATAAAATGGTAAAATGGTATTTCCCTGCATTAAAAATATTATACAACTTTGGTAAATAAACGAGAATGGTTTAATGAAAAAATCAATCAATTTTTATGTGGATTTTCCAACATAAATGTTTCATTATTTGAATCAAATTAATCAAAATATTATTTATCTGATATTGACCGATAATGATCCAGATAAGAAGCAGGATAAATTAATTAATTATTTCCGAACATTTTACAAACTTTTAATTTCCTAATTGCACTGCTCACTTTCAGTGTCATGTGGACTTGAAAGTTGCAATCAATTTCTATTATTGATGTTTGTTCACCGAGGAAGAAAACAAACCATCATATTTTATTTAAACTCGATGCGTGAATCCTTTGAATTTGTCAGTTCATCAGAAATAAATATTTAAAAAAAACTCTTAAAACATTCTGTCGAACATATTTTCATTTTGGTGAAATTTAAATGTTGACACGATAGCAGCCCAAATTTTCAACTTCCCGGTATATGGGAATTTCTTGTAATCGCCTCGAAAATCGATATTGAAATTTTCAACATATTTTCAACATAGCTGTTTTGACCCCTTGAAGGTCATTTCTGTGATACGCTATATCTCACAAATCAAACATAAGATTTTCATCGTTAAGGCTCCAATCGACGCGTATTTACATTGGTCTGAATTTATCTATTTTTTAAAAGAAAAATATTAGAGCCGTTTTTTGATTTATTAAAAAATGTGCAAAAAAATTAAGGTTTTTTTTCATAAACAATACATTTTTAGCCTGATTTTCGGAACGCAGTATGATTTCAAAAAAAATTAAATAAACAATGAAAAATAATTCAAAGTCATGGTGACTTTGAATATGTGTGTAAAAATTGTTCATACGAATGATATTACCTCTTTTATCAATCAAAATTTATTAATATTTGCATAATTAACTTAAGTTCTTGTAATCGCCTCGAAAATCGAAATTGAAATTTTCAACTTTTCTTTACGTTTTGAGGTCTATCGAGTATGTATAAAGTGTTTTCAGAATGGGAGATGTATGTGTGTGTGTGTGTGTGTACGTACGTACGTACGTGTGTACGTACGTACGTACGTGCGTACGTTCGTGGACACTTTTTTCTACGAGCATAACTCACGTAAACAAAGTTCGATCGACTTTGTTGAGGTGTCAATCAAAGCGTCTTTGCAATCTTAAGAGCTGATTAGTTTTTGGAAAACTTCGGTCGGGGGGGTTTGCTGTTTTGCCAGTTTGAAGGTCATTTCCGTCATGCATTATATCTCGCAAATCCAACGTACGATTTCCTTGAACAATCGACGCGTAGCAACATTTATGTGATTCTATCAAGTTTTCCAAAAATTTCTTGTAGCCGTTTTTAAATTTTTTAAAAAAAAGTACAAAAAATTGGGTTTGTTTCAAAAACAATAAATTTTAAACCTTATTTCCAAGTCCAAGTAATCAATGTTTATATAATTTATATACTCCGAACAGTTGTCTTAAAAATGTTATCAAAATTTTTGCCTCGTGATTACAAAAATAATCAAATAAAAAATAAAAATTCATTAACAGTCATCATGATCTTCAAGGTCATTTCTGTCATGCGTTATATCTCGCGAACCAAACATACGATTTGCATCGTTTAGTTGTCAATGGACGCGTATTAACATTTTACTGAATCTGTCAAATTTAAAAAAAAACGTTGAAGCCGTTTTTTTAATTTAAGAAAAAAAAGTGCAAAAAATTAGGTTTTTTTTCACAAACAATAAATTTTTAACCTGATTTACGATATATAGTAATCAATGTTTATAAAATTTATATACTCCAAACAATGTTTGTGGAAACACTATCAAAATCTTATCTCATGAAAACGTAAAAAATTAAATTAAAAATAAAAAATCATTAAAAGTCATCGTGATTTTCAAGGTCATTTTTATCATTCACTGTATCTCACGAACCAGCTATAATATTTGCATCGTTAAGGTGTCAGTTGACGTGCATTAACCTCTTTGTGAAGTTTTTAACATTATGAAAGTTCGTTTCAGCCGGTTTTTTAATTTAACAGAAGAAAATGCGAAAAATTATGGTTTTTTTCATAAAAAATATTTTTTTAACTTGATTTGCACAGCACAGTGATAACAGTTTATAAAATTTATCCGTTCTTATCAGTTTTTGAAGAGAAACCAGCAAAATTTTCTTCCATGATTATGAAAAAAAACTGAATTAAAAATAAAAAATCATTCAAAGTTTCCATTTAAAGAGGGTTCATACGAATGATATTACTTTAGATCTTTTATTCTAAAGAAATTGTTGTAAATTCAATCAAATTTTTAAAACATTTGCATATTTTGAGCAAAATTTTATTAGTTTTAAGAGTGTTTAAATTTTAATAAAAAACTGCTTACATTTTGAAAACCAAAAAAAAATCAAATTTGCATTTGTGGTAATGAACGCTTTGAATAATAAAATGTTTTGTACTTAATACTTTGCAAGATCATATGCTTTAAAAAGGTTGCATCAATTAAAAAAATTGTAGTATTTAGTAGTTTTGTTCTTTAGTGTTCGTAAGATTTCAATTACTTCCTACATCATCATTCGTTATGCTTTTTAGTTTTTACATTCAATTAAACCGATTATTCATAGTACATTTAATGTTTTTCAAGACCAACTGAAAATAAGAAATAAGTATCAGTCTGATTGATGTAAAATCGTGAAA
This sequence comes from Oxycera nigricornis, assembly GCA_963942545.1. NCBI lineage: Eukaryota > Metazoa > Arthropoda > Insecta > Diptera > Stratiomyidae > Oxycera > Oxycera nigricornis. Next base: position 44,030,416 of record OZ012662.1, read on the forward strand.
ATATACAAACTCAATGATTATGCCGAAGCCATGACAATTTTGAACGCAACTATTCAACCATCACGCGACAAAATCTCTTCAGTGGGCGTAATAACAAAAACTGCATTCATTTTTGCTAGCGCTCTTTCGTCCTTCAAGGTTCGATATGAAAATAACAAATAAAGTAGAAAAGGCTTTGCAACGGTCCCCCCACCCCGCTCTCGATTAATCGCGTGAATATTCAATAATCCCCCTTACCTACATAATCAATGGACGCTCCCGTAGATGACATGATTGATATTAACTCATTCCAATTACTGTTACTCAGACTCAGCACTTAAAGGAAACTTGCCGCGAAGTGCGACCCTTGAGGTTCCCACGGTCAACTTTCCAGTAATATCTACATAAACATCAAAAACATTAAACACAATAATAATTTTGAAAATAATACTACTTTAAATAATAATAATGAGAGGTATTCATAGCAGTACCAGGAATGAGGTAATATTAATCATATCATTTACGGAAGGTTTTTTTTGGATTTCCACCATTTAAGCATAAAAAAACATTAACACTAAAACAATGTAGCAACTGTTAAAAATCTGCTCAAATTATGCAAATATTATAAAACTTGGATTGAATTTACAACAATTTCCTTAGAATAAAAGATATAAAGTAATATCATTCGTAAGAACCCTTTTTACGTGGTGACTTGGAATGATATTTTATTTTTAATTTAACTTTTTTTATAGTCATAGAGAAAACTTGTGCTGGTTTCTCTTCCAAAACTGATAAGAATGTATAAATTTTATAAACATTTATTACTGTGTGGTGCAAATCAGGTTAAAAAATTAATTTTTATGAAAAAACCCTAAAACCCTAAAAGCCTAATTTTTTGCATTTCCTTTTATTAAATTAAAAAGCGGCTGACACAATTTTTATATAATGTTTAAAAAATTGCAAGAGTGTTAATACACGTCTATTGACCCCTTAATGATCCAAATATTATATCTGGTTCGTGAGATATGGTGAATGATAAAAATGACCTTGAAAATCATGATGACTTTTAATGATCTTTTATTTTTAATTTAATTTTTTACGTAGCCATGAAAAAAAGTTTTGATGATGTTTTCACAAAAATTGTTTGGATTATATAAATTTTATAAACATTGATTACTATATTTCGCAAATCAGGTTAAAAATTTATTGTTTATGAAAAAAACCTAATTTTTTGCACTTTTTTCTCTTAAATTAAAAAACGCCTCCAAGAATTTTTTTAAAAACTTGAGAGAATCACATAAATTTCAATATGCGTCAATTGACACCATGATCAAGGAAGTTTTATGTTTAGTTCGCGAGATATAACGCATGACAGAAATGACCTTCAAACGGACAAAACAGCAACCCCCCCCCCCCCCCCCGACCGAAGTATCCCAAAAACTAATTAGCTCTTGAGATTGCAAAGACGCTTCGAATGACACCTTTACAAAGTCGATACGACTTTGTTTACGTGAGTTATGCTCGTAGAAAAAAGTGTCCACGAACGTACATACGTACGTACGTATACACACACATACATCCCCTTTTCTAAAAACACTTTATATACACTCTATAGACCTCAAAACGTAAAGAAATGTTGAAAATTTCAATTTCGATTTTCGAGGCGATTACAAGAACTTCCCATATACTGGGAAGTTAATTAAATTTAAAAATAATAATTCAAAGTCACCATATAATAGTGTTCATACGAATGATATTACTCTTATTCTAAAGTCATTGTTGTTGAATCAATCAAAGTTTATTAGTATCTGCATAATTTGAAGAGATTTTTAATAGTTTTTACAATACCGTGTTTTAATTTTAACAAAAAAACTGCTTACATTTTGAAAACCAAAAAACCTTAATCAAATTTGCATTTGTGGCGCTTTGAATGGTAAAGCGTTTTGAAGTTAATACTTTGCAAAATCATATGCTTTAAAAAGATTTCATCAAATTAAAAATTGTAGTTTTTAGTAGTTTTGTTCTATAGTGTTCGTAAGATCTCAATTACTTCCTTCATCATTTGCAATACATTTTACCTTTTACATGCAATCGAACCTATTTTTGACTGCATATTCAATGTGTCTCAAGATCAACTGAAAATAATTATTAGTCTCATTGATTTAAAATCATGAAAAAAAAGACATATTCAGTGATTATGCCGAAGTCATGGCAATTTTGAACGCAACTATTCAAAATGGCCATCACGCGACAAAATCTCTTCAGTTGTCGTAATAACAAAATTTGCATTCATTTTTGCTAGCGCTCTTGTGTCCTTCAAGCATCGATGTGAAAATAACAAATAAAGTAGAAAAGCTCCCCACCGATTGATTGATCAAATCAATCTACCCCCATCCACCAAAAGCATTACGTAATCAATGAATGCTCCCGTAGATGATATGATTAATATTAACTCATTCCTGTTACTCTTACCTCTCATTATTATTATTTAAAGTAGTATTATTTTCATAATTATTATTGTGTTTAGCATTTTTAGTATTTATGTAAATATTACTGGGAAGTTGACCGTGTTGGCGTGAAGGGTCGCACCCCGCGGCTTGTTTTAAATAAATTCACTAACCGCTTACTGATAATCTCGTGGCAACCACGCACTAATTAGAAACTCAGATTGTGAACGCTGCGAGGATCCAAGAAACTTATCACGATACAACAATAGATGAAAATTTCTGATCACAACCAAATTTATCAATGGTTCAAGGCACAAATATTATATGCCGCCAAACTTAAAGCACACATATGTATTGTAGTCGAAAATCCGATAATTTTCCGCTTCATTTTTAGTTTCCAGTTAAATTCACAACATTAAACTTGAAATGTATATTGTATTGATAGTTTCCCTTAGCAATGTGTGTACAGTCGACGAGTGTTTATTAGAAAAGTTAGACATTGTACTGTAATATAACTTACAAAACAGGTCTTCATATAGTTTTGCTCAAAACTATCCCTCAAAAAGATTAATATACCGTCCCTGTATCATTTCTCCCTTCAAAGATGCCATGCCGGTTTTAAGTCACAAAAGACCATTGCATGAATTCTTCATAATGGATTGCAAAACGTGATGCATCGGCCGGGAATCGAACCCGGGCCGCCCGCGTGGCAGGCGAGCATTCTACCACTGAACCACCGATGCTGTTAACGTTATAATAATAATTGAATTATATTAGATTCATATTTTTCTCTTCGTTTGATTTCATTTAAATATTATTAGCCTACCACATGCAACCGCAATTAATTCATTTCCGATTCACTTCAAATTCATCTTTTTCCCACTATAGATTTAATTCAGATTCATCTTCGTTTGTAAATAGTAAATCGTCGCAGTCAAATCACTAACCATTTCGAGACAGCACATATTTTTGAAGACCATCCCCAGATTTTTTTGCTTTATATTGACCATTTTTATAAAAATAACATGTTTGCAATATAAATCAGTCGCTTTGTAACCCCATTTGTATAAATAAAGCCGGGTCTCCTGCGCGTGTTTTATTCTACACACTACACAAAAACGTCTACAAAGTGTCTCCTGCTCACATATTGTTTTCTAAAACAAATCATTGTGGAAATGTGTTCGGACGAAGAAGGCGTACTATCAGTGTTAGCTGTGGTCGGCTTGATTCCTAAGAGGAAAAAAGCCTAAAGTGCGTGTAAAGGTACGCGTCCATTGGTACGCGCCGTACGCATCGCACGAATCGCATTTTCTGTTACCTTACATCATTTTGCATGAGAGTGCGTCCACTGGTCCGAGCAGCACTCATCGCATTTACGAAAATGCGGCTAGCATTCTCGGGTAGGCAACAAATGCGATTGATGCTGATGGTATCATTAGCAAAATTAGTCACGGGAAGTGAGAAGTGTATTATTTTGTTCACCCGTATAATGGATACCGAAGTATTAATTACGACTGTACAACAGTATGAAGAGTTGTACAATTTAAAACATAAGGAGTACTGCAATCAGCAACGACGAGACAATATCTGGGAGGAAATTGGGAAGATAATGAAACTTCCATTAATGCTTTGTATATTTTTGATTGTAATTTATTAGGTTGCTTTAGTCCTTAAAAGTAAATTAGATTATGTACAAAGCCTTTTACCAGCCCGGACTTTATTGCGTTGCCAATGGACTGAACCTGCTGGTGAATTAAAGTATCTTTTGAATCTATCTCTAACTTCAAGAGCATCAGATGCTGGATTACCACCAATTCCATCCAAATTTTCTAGACCTTTCATCTCAGACATTGATATGTTCAAATCATTTTCAGTCCAATGGCAAGCATCGTCTCTTATTATTAAATTTATCGTGGCTCATTTGAAAATACTGGAAGAATTTAACATCATCTTCAACCAGATCAGAAAATAACGTGTGGAATTCTCCATATTCTAGTCGTTTTCTACATATATTATGCTGCCAAAATCTGGGATGTTTCCTCTTTTTTTCTTCTTCTTCACCTACCAGCAAACTGATGAAAATAACATCTTCTTCACTATCCTCCATTTCCTTAAATTGTTGGCCAACTGCACTACGCTAAGTCACGATATAAACTGTACTGCAAACATTCCTGCTACAAATTATGGCCAGCTTTTGTTTTAATGCGGCGATGCGATGCGTGCTGTGCGGGCTAATGCACGCAGTAGTCAAAAATAATGCGATTCGTGCGATGCGTACGGCGCGTGCCAATGGACGCGTACCTTAAGGCCCTACTTACTGTCTCGAAATTTTAACATTTATATGGAGTTAAAGATAGAGGATCGATTCGGTATAGGAAACTTTTTTCGTTGTTCCGAATCCGATTTCGAGGAACTTGTATCAATGATACTACCAGATGTGCAAAAACACACAAAGTGGCAAATCGATGTAATTTCACCGGAAATGCGACTAGGAGTAACATTGAGATTTTTGGCAACTGGAGACTCATAAACAAGCCTTATGTACCGCATTAAAGTATCAAAACAGCAAATCTCGAAGATTATTCCCGAAGTTTGCTGGAGCCTTTATAATAGATTGAAAGATCGTTACTTAAAGGTAAGTGTACTCTTTTGAACAGAAACATACATTCATATCAGGTGAAAAATATTTATTAAATGTCCATTTTTATCTGCAACTCAACACAAAAACACATGCGTGGCCCACGGGAGTTGTCGAGAAATGATTAAACCGTCCCCCTCTTATCCCGCGGGGGGACAAATGTGTAGATATTTTCCATCGGACATGGAAAGCAAAAACACTGTTGATACCAATCAAAAATGTGTAGCGAAAAATGAGGGGAACAATGTTTTGTGTAGATATTTTGTGTATTGTGTAGAGTAAAACTCGCGCAGGAGACCCGGTTTAAGATGACTGCACGCCGTGTGTGCAGGCAGCTCCTCTAAATGTTTTTATGACGAGGCACGGATCGAACACCAGGTGTGCAATGTAGAATAAAACAAGCCGTGAGGTGCGACCCTTGAGGTCCACACGTACAACTTCCCAGTAATATTTACATAAATATTAAAAATATTAAACACAATAATAATTATGGAAATACTATTACTTTTAATAATAAAAATGTACCTCTCATAAAAGTTATTGGAATGACTTAATATTAATCGTAACATCTACGCGAGCGTCAATTGATTACGTAAAGATTTTCGTGGATTGGTTTGATTTAATATTCACGTGGATCAATCGAAAGGGGGACAGGTTACAAAGCCTTTTCTACGTTATTTGTTATTCTCATATCGATGCTTGAAGGACAAAACAGCGCCAGCAAAACTGAATGCAGTTTTTGTTATTACGACAGCTGAAGAGATTTTGTCGCGTGATGACCATTTTGAATAGTTGCGGTCAAAACTGCTAGCACTTCGGCATAATCACTGAAGTTGTATTTTTTCACTATTTTTCATCAATGAATCTAATAATTATTTCTTATTTTCTGTTGATTTTGAGAAACATTGATTATGCAGTCAAAAATAGGTTCAATTGCATGTAAAAAGTAAAATATATGTATTACAAATGATGAAGGAAGTAACTGAAATTGTACGAATACTAAAGAACAAAATTCCTAAAAACTACAATTTTTTATTTGATGAAAGCTTTTCAAAGCATATGATCTCAAAAAGTGTTGACTGCGAAACATTTCACCATTCAAAACGTTAATTATCACAATTGCAAATTTGATTTGATTTGTATTGGTTTCCAAAATTTAAGCAGTTTTTTTATTAAAGGTAAAACACGGTTCTGTGAAGACTATTAAAAATCTCCGCAAATTATGCAAATAATAATAAACTTTCATTGACTTTACAACAATGTCTTTAGAATAAGAGATTTAAGGTATAAAAATTTGTATGAACCCTTTTTACATGGTGACTTTGAATGATTTTTTTTATTTTTAATTCAATTTGTTTTGAAATCATGAGAAAATATTTTGCTGATCTCTCTACAGAAATTGATAAAAGTTTATAAATTTTATAAACATTTATTATTACGATGTTAATTTTATTAATTATTAATTAATTTTTTTATGAAAAAAACACTAATTTTCAATATTTTTTTATTACATTAAAAAATGGTTTCAAAGATTTTTTTTAAAATTTCAAAACATCATTAAAATTTAATACGCGTTGATTGACTTCTTAATGATGCAAAGATTATATTTGGTTCTCGAGATATAATGAATGACATAAATGACCATGAAGGACATGGTGACTTTTAATGATTTTTTATTTTTAATTTAATTTTTTTTTGTAATTATGAAAAAAAATTGGTGGTTTTTTTACAACAACTGTTTGGAGTATATAAATTTTATAAATATTGAATACTGGGGCTTGAAAATAAAGTTAAAAATGTGATGTTTTTGAAAAAATTCCAATTTTTTGCAATTTTTTCCAAAAAATTACAAAACCGCTCCAGTTTTTACAAATTTGATAGAATCACGAAAATGTTGATACGCGTCGATTGAACCCTTGATGGAGCAAATCGTATGTTTGGTTCGCGAGATATAGCGCATAACATGGTTGACCTTCAAGGGGTGAAAACAGCAAACCCCCCGACCGAAGTGACCCAAAAACTAATCAGCTCTTTAGATTGCAAAGACGCTTCGATTGACACCTTAAGGAAGTCAATATGACTTTGTTTACGTGAGTTATGCTCGTAGAAAAACTGTCCGCGAACGCACGTACGTACGTACATACACCCACACACACACATACTTCTTTCTAAAAACACTTAAAATATACTCGTAAGACCTCAAAAAGTAAAGATATGTTGAAAATTTCAATTTCGATTTTCGAGGCGATTACAAGAACTTCCCATATACTGGGAAGTTAACAAATAAAGCACCGAAGAAGGAACTTTATTTCCTTTTTGGAAAGTATAACTTTTCACATTGATTTAAATTATGGCCATAAAACACTTCGCCAGTTACTTCGCGTTGCTTCGCGGGTCACCGACGATCAAAAATTTTGATCGCGTTGTTTTTCCGCACTTGCCACTACGATTTGTTGCAATTTTCATTAAAAACATCAAAAATTTAATTACACCCGATATTCCGAATTTTCGCTACATGAAATATCTGTCATTTAAGTTGAGTAAATGATAAAGGAAAATAAATTTTAAAAGTGAGTAAATAATGAGTGCCAAGTGAATACCATTAAGCGAAGAAGTTTGGGAAATCATAGTTCAGTTTTGGCAAACAGGAAAGTCATATACTAAAATTGGTGTATTAGTTAAAAAAATTAAAATATACTTTCAGAAACGTTGTATTAGCATATAAAAACAAAATCATTCGAAACAAAACCTCGATCAGGAAGGCAAAAAATGCTAACTGTGCGAGAAGAGAAATGGATTGTGAAAGAGATTAAAAAGAATCCAAGATTAAGTGCCCCATTTTTACGCAATGAAGTTAAAAAACGCTTCAAAAAAGAAGTGTCTGCTCAGAATATACGAAATATTATAAAAAAGTCGGGCTTTAAAGGCAGGGTTTGCCGACGAAAACCGTACATTAGCGCAAAAAATGTGATGTTAAGATTACGTTTCGCGAGAAAGTATGTAAAAAAATCAAAGTCTTCTGTCCTTCCTTTGTTGACGAAACAAAATTTAACCTGTTTGGATCTGATTGGAGGTAGTATGTTTGGAGAAAACCAAATACTGAGGTCAATTTCAAGCATACCTATCCCATAGTAAAACACGGCGGTGGGAAAAATTTTCTATGGGGTTGTATGGGGGCTTCTGGACCTTGAAACTAAAAAATTATAAATGGCAGGATGGATCAACATTACTATCTAAACATCCTCAAAAGGAATATTAGACAAAGTGCTGAAAAGATGAGGATTTTAAACTCTTTTGGCTTGTACCAGGATGACGATCTCAAACATACCTCGGAGCAATGCCGACTTTGGGCTATTTATAGCTGCCCAAAAGTGATTAAAGCATCTGCTCAGTTCCCAGATTTAAACCCCATAGAGCATCTATGGCACCACCTACAAAATAAAGCTGCGATTCGTAAAGTAAAAAATAAAAACTAACCAAAAACAGTCATTATTGAAGAATGGGAAAATATTTCACCAGCCGTTTGCAAAACGTTGGTCGAATCGATGCCGCAACGCCTCCAGAAAGTCATAAGAATACAAGCAAAGTCCACAAAATATTATAACAAAATCAAATAATTATAGATAAAACTATATCGTGACTTTTTTGGGGTCGTTTCTCGATGGTAAACAAGCATTTTTTTATTATGTTTAAAAATTGTTGCGTGATTGGTGTTTTTTTGTTATGTTACTGAAATATACCTTCCAATCTCCTGACATAATGTGAAAATAAAAACATTCCCGATAAAAATATCACTGAAAAGTTAAAACTTTTCTCGCTGGGTGCGTCGTGCCTTAACTTTTTTTACTCACTGTATATATAGAGTGGGTGATCGGTTAACGAACATAATCTGTTACAAGATTATGTTCGCTATCCGAATTGTTCGTTGACCGATCATCGATTTACCAAAAAAAAATTGATTCGTTCTCGAGACCCTAAAAATTAAATTAAAAAAAGGATGTATTATTGCTTAGTAAGTTAATAAAACAATAACACATATGTACATTCAAAAAGTCTTGCATATTGATCAGTCCAATGTCGATTGATTTCCTCTCTTTTTCAGCATCTTCCGGAAGTGATTAATGTCATTTAAATGTTTATAAAATCTATAAATTACTATTAGTTTAGAGAGAAACCAGCAAAATCTTTTTCCATGATTCTAGAAAAATTAAATTAAAATTAAAAAATAATTCAAAGTCACCACGTGAAACGTGTTCAAACAAATAATATTACTTGATATCGTTTATTCTAAGGACATTGTTGTAACGGCAATCAACGTTTATTAATATTTAAATAATTGGTGCAAATTTTCAATAGTTTTCAGTGTTATAATTTTAATAAAAAAACTGCTTTGATTTTGAAAACCAAAAAAATTCTATCAAATTTGCATTTGTGGTAATCAAAGCTTTGAATGGTAAAATGTTTTGAAGTGAATACTTTGCAAGATCACGTGCTTTAAAAAGCTTTCATCAAATAAAAAATTGTAGTTTTTAGTAGTTTTGTAAGATTTCAATTAATTCCTCCATCATCATTCGTAATGCTGTTTAGTTTTTACGTGCAATTAAACCGATTTTTGACTGCACATTCAATGTTTTTCAAGACAAACTGAAAATAAGAAATAATTATTAGTCTCATTGATGTAAAATCGTGAAAAAATACAAATTCATTTGTCATTGTAAAGATCCCAACCCTATTGGCATCAGCTTAGTTCAGGTGCCATTCTAAGACCATTGCTCTAACCTCCTTCCACTTCTTCGAAAGATCTTTAAGGGCAGATGTAGGCATTGGTCCTCTTTCATCTCCCTCTTATTCAGAAGGAGACACATATCGCTGTGTTTCTTGGGTTTTGTTCATTCAAGATTTCTTGGAGTTCTTCTGTCTTCAGTTCATCTTCGTGTTCCATTATGAGCTCTTCTATGTCATCCTCGTTCACCTCCAACTCCAGATCTCTAGTAGTTGTCAAAATTTTATCCATAATTTCAGGGATGTCTCCCTGATCACCTCCATCTCTTTGAACGACAGATGGGCACAGCTTTCGCCAAGCAGAAATCAACTGCCGCTACGTGACTTCTGACCACGCCTTTTGAATGATACGAATAACTTCAAGAATGTCAAATTTTTCTTTACAAAACGGTCTTAAAGTCATTGTTGAGGAGAATTGGCATGCTTCAAAACACAGACGAAACAGCGCGCGAGTGTAAAATTTCTTGAAATCCGGAATAACCTCCTGATCCATCAGCTGAATCAGCGAAGTCGCATTCGAAGGTAGAAACTCAAGGTATATAAACCAAAATAGGTATGATTTATTGCCCTAGGATTCAGCGCCGAGTGACGTAATATCGCAAAGACACGCCCAGTAGTGCTGCCATCTTGTTTAGAAAATAAATTGGAAAATATTTGGGCAGCCCTGTTCACCTCATTTTATATTTCACAATAGACATATAAGCAATGGTAAATGCTACATACCAGAGCTAGTCTTAAAATCACAATCAAATGGATTGAGCGTGACAGTTGTTGTCATCTAGTTAGTTAGCAAGACAATATAATCAATTTTTAACAATAAAAGTAGGATTGTAACTGTTCGACTTTCAGCGCATCCATCGCCAAACCAATAACAGTTTCAACAAATTTTATTCGACTACTAATAAAGGATTTCAAAATTCTCTATAATAAACACCGCATCAAGAGCATAAATATATATAGCATAGTTTGGAAGTGATGTTGAAAAACGTAAAATGATCCAAAGTGTCGCCATACAATTTGAGTGAAGTCTCTGAAAATTATATTTGATTTATATATTATATGTATACAGTTATATACACTCATAAATTTCTAACTCTGCTAGATAGCACTATTCTCTTGGTAAAAAATGACAAAACAATGACATATTCGCAAGAACTACATTCCCAGTCGGAAAAAGAGAAATTGGCTTCATTCAAAGTGTGCATGAAATCCCACTTGGGTATATTTGGCCACGCCCTCCCCGCCGGATGACGTAACAACAGATCATACCAATGTAGTTTATATACCTTGGTAGAAACTGAGCCCAGGGAAAGTCTGTCAGCAAATTATCTTCAAGGTCCAATAGCACCAGTACTTTCAATGGCAAGTCATTTGTACCAAGGTAGTCCTTGATACTTGTGGCGCAAAATTCAAACAGTCATTCTTTAAAAGGAAACTGCGTGACCCATACCTTCTGATTCGATCTTCACATTACTGGCAGTCGTCTCCTGAGTATGAATTTTTTTTGAATGCTCTAGGATTCTGAGAGTGGTAAATGAGAAGTGGTTTAATCTTCACCATTAACGATGGGTTTATGCCCATTCTTTTTAAGCTTTGCAAACCAGCCAGTGGTAGCATTGAACTCTAACTCCTCGGATGACGAATCTGTAGTTGATTCTTTCAATTTCTCAAAAATTTCTCTAGCCTTCTCTCGTTTATTTATCCAAACTAAAAGCAAGCTCTCCATTTTGTCATGAATGGTATTTTTTTTCTTCGCAGATGTGATTTTCGTTACTTGCTTGAGTCGTCTTGATGATATCTTCTTAGATAGGATTGTACATACTGTAGACGTGTTCAAGCCATACTGTCTCGCAACATCAGCCATCATCTGTTCACCCTATACTTTGGCTATAATATTTTGCTTGGTTTTTATGGTGAACACAGTTCTTGACACTCCACTCTTTTCGGGACCAATAATTTCGTCAGATTTTCAGTTTTTTTCATAAAAGGTTCCGAACGCACATACAAAAATTTAGAGGAACAGAAACCAACTAGCGTACACAAAGTCACGGCGCACCAGCGTTGCCAATGTGTGGGGAATTCCTCAAAATGCGAGGATTTTTGGCCTATGCGAGGAATGCTGTGGGGAGTTTAAATTTTGAGGAATTGTGAGGAATTCACATGAATTTCTCTAACTAATAAAACTATTTCAGGACCAAGGTTTTTATATTCTTTCGACCCGATTTAGTTGAAAATTTGCAGTTGTGGATGTTCTTTTCTTAGTAAAACCTTAGGGTCATAAACGATACTCTAGTTTTTTCTAAGAATCTTTGCTTGTTATTTGCTATTTTTTATTGTTAACGTGTTCGATGTTCTCAACTTTACAAAAATCATCGAAGGTGTTAGTGGTAAATGCTGCACCTAGATCGGAGATAATGCGCCTGGGATTTCCAAAAGTTACCGCCTGCAACTTGAGTCGATTAGTTGCTTCGTCTGTGGTCGTCGATCTCGTTGGGTATAACCATATAAAACTTGTGAATGCATCAACGATGACAAACAAATGATTGAAGGCCTTCTTCGTTGAGGGCATTGGATCCAAATAGTCAACATGATACGTGTCCAATGGTACAGTTCCTTTTTCAATGGGATTTAACAATCCATCACCTTTCCCATGTTTTTCCTCATTTAGCAAACACTTCACACAATTTTCAATCACTTTTTCTCCCTCATATTAGGAAACCAATATTCACGTTTCAACATAAACTCAATTTTATTCCAGCCAAAATGACCTTGTTCGTGAGCCTGTTGAATGACGTCATACTGCATTCTTTTTGGAACCACCATGAGTTCATCCCCATCACTCTCGCGATACAACACTCCTTTTTTCGACATGGAAAATTCATCATTTTTCCCTGTTTCAACTGAAATAATAATTTTCTTTAATTCAGGATCGTCTTGCTGTGCTTTCCGTATTTTTTCGATCAAACCGTCTCGGCCTTCCTGCACAAGTAAAATCTCAACTGGATTTCTACTTAATGCGTCAACATGGCGCATTGACGTACCAGGTCGATGCTCAATCGTGTAATTGAATTGACCAATTAATAGCGCCCAGTGCGACACTCTTAAAGACAAGTCTTTCTTTTTCATCGTTAACACAAATGCTTTACAGTCTGTCACAATCTTGAAGTCAATGTTCAACAAATACACTCGAAATTTTTTCAACGCTTTTACCACTGCAAGTATCTCCAACTCATAACTCGTGTATTTCTCCTCAGCGGGTGTCGTCTTCCAGCTTGCATAGTAGACAGGGTGCAACCTGCCATCCTCTGCGTCTTTCTGCAGCAACACAGCGCCTAAACCGCCCATAAACGCATCTGTGTGTAATTGAGTCCGTGCCCCAACACGATACAGCTTGAGCACTGGCCCTTCAATCAAGGCCCCCTTCAACTTTTCAAACGACGCCTTTTGTTTGTCCCCAAACTCAAATTTCATACCGTCTCTTAACAATTGAGATAGGGGTCTTGCCTGCACGGCAAATTGAGGAATAAATTTTCGAAAATATCCCGTGAGTCCCAAAAAACTTTGCACATGTTTCAATGTTTTTGGAATTGGGAATTTTTTCACTGCCATTGTCTTTCTATCAGAGGGTTGGATCTGTCCGCCTTCACAATGTACCCCAAGTAATCAACCCTTCTCACCAGCAATTTATATTTCTTCCAGTTAATCATCAAACAGTATTCACTCGCCGTTTTTAATACAATTTTTAATTTCTCCAGATTTTCCTTCTCGTCCTTAGCAGGAACAATCAATTCATCAAGGTATACAAGCACCACGCCACTAATTAGCGACCGAAAAATTGCTCTAATATGTCTTTAGAAAACCGCCGGTGAGTTACAAGGTCCGAATGGAACTTTTAGGAATTCATAATGCCCATCTGAACGTCGTATACTTGACACTTTCTTCCTCAACAGGCACGTGGAAAAATCCATCTTTTAAATCCAATGTAGAAAACACTCGCGCATCTTGCAATCGATCCAATTGATCCTCAATCAATGGCAAAGGATTTCTGTCTTCAATATTTTTGTTGTTCAGTGACCGATAATCACAACTAAGTCTCATTAGTCCATTTTTCTGCTCAGTTAACATTACGGGACTAGCGTAATCGGATTCACTTGGTCGTACAACACCTTCTTCAATCCATTCTTCAATCGTTTTGTTCACTTGTTTTTTTCTGTTCGTCCGAGAGTCGTCGTGGATTCTGGAATACAGGCATCTCGTCTTGCAACATAATACGCATTTTCACTCCTGTATCTTTAGTTTTATCCGGTACATAGTTCTCAACTAATTCTCGCAGTTCGTCGTTAATTTCTGGATCAATCACATGTCGGATCGAAACGTCATAGTCATTTTCCGTCACTTTGCCCACGTTGTTATTCAACACTTCGTTCCAGCCAGCGTCATTGGTCTCCACTATATTCTCAATCGACTCGATTTTCTTTAACACAGCTTGCCTGTGTTTTACTCGTACTTCAGCATGGTCGAATAATTCACCACCCACTAACAAATCGTGTCTGAGAAACTCATCCGGGACTACGTCAAAATCAAATGTGAATGTCAAATTATCGATGATTATTTCCGCCTCGAAACGTTCAAGTGTGCGTTGGTTCAACGCACCCAAACTATCGAAGGGAATTATTTTTGCCTCGAGCTTCGGGGCTCCGAGCCGCACGTAGCAACTGGATCGCACTAGATGTAAGTCGCTACCCGAGTCCAACACAGCTGTAACTTCTCGACCCAATATTTTAACATGCTTATATGTTTTCTTGTCCCCTGACTTCAGTGCGTCACATCGAGTTTTCTCCTTTTTCTCATCTTTCCCTCTTTCGCCCCTATGATTCTTCTTTGGTATTAGGCACCTCGTAGAAAAATGCCCGAATTCCTCACTGTTAAAACACTTCGGCCCTTTCCATGTGTCCGGACAATTGACACTGAAATGCGCCTTACTACCGCAGTTAAAGCAATGCTTAGACTTTGCACCATCTCGTGTGGGATTCGTCTTTTTCATCCCGTCATTTTTATCACTCTTCTGGCCTTGTTTTCCGTGTGTTTTCATCCTAGTATTTTTTTCTTTGCCTTTCGTATTGCTTCATTTTTTTTCTTAAGGGGGTATTCTTAATTAGAACCTTATTTTAGAGAACTATTTTTGTGGATTTTTTATGAGGAAGTGGAAGCAGGTATGGCTCTAATTTTTTTTTGGGTTTAGTAAATACACGCTTAAAGTATTGTAAAAAATTTTTTTTATTTAATTATTATTATTATTTTATGCAAAATAGCGGCTTTCGTATGAGCGTCCAAAAATCGTAAAGCAAAACGGTAACCACGTTTCCGAAGCGGGAATTGCTCTGAAACAAAAAATTCAAAAACGTAGTTATTCATTGTCATCGTGGCTATCCTGTGAACCTCAATCATGATGATATATTGAAGGGGGAAAAAATTGCAAGTGTTTGAATGTAAGTGTCTCAAAAAACGCTTTTTTCGGTGATTTTTAGGTTAGAAAAGGTACCTATATTCAATATTTTTCCGATCTGGAGGTTCACAGGATAGCCATGTACGTGTAGAATATGTGGTTAAAATTTGAGAGCAATCGGTCGAGTAGATTTCGAGAAAAGTTGGTTACCACATTGAAAAAAGTCATTTTGAGAAAAACGCGTTTAAAGTTGTTTTTTAGGAAAAAGTATGAAAAAAATGAGCTTACGTCTAATCAGCAATGCCAGCTCCATATAAAATGCCTTCAGTCTCTTCGTACATCTCATTTTCACGTGATTTGGCGTCTCTCAGCAGTCTTTAGAGTAGGATCTTGTTTCTGTTTGGGTGGCTGTTTTTTTGTCTTCCCCTTGACTTGTAGTTTCTGCAGCTTTTTTTTCAGCCTCTTATAAAATTTTTTTTTGTGTCAGTTTTTTTTGCCTTCTGCTGCTCGTTTATATACTCTTTTTTTGACATGTAAAACGCACTCTATTTTTTTAACAAGGAAGTCTTCACCGTATGGATGAACATCGAGCAGCGTTTTGAACGTTTTACTGTCACCGTCTCCAATGTAAGAGCCATATCGCACATTAAATAATTCTTCAGACCGAAGAAACATTTCCACAACACCATCGACCTCCATTTTTCCGGCACTTCCTTCATGGTTTGCGCAACAATTATCTTCATGTTTATCATACCAAGCTTGATACTCGACAGTATTTTCTTTCCCTTTCCAAGCAGCACAAGCTTTGCAATAACTCGTGCGCACATTCACATCTAAAACTTTACCACTATAAAGTCCAATCAAAGATACGATTCCAACAAGAGAAGTGAATCCTCGTTTTGCCCAAGAACCATCACCACTAACATCAAGATCTTTCAGTTTTTTTCTTTCGAAATCCAAGCGCTTTTCTTCGTCACAAGCTCGATTTTGCACAACGCGAAAAACACTTTTTGACGCTATACTAATATGTTCCACAATATTATAATAACCGCAGATACTAAATGTATTTCCTATAGTCATCAAACCACAAAACAAATTTATACCGCGCAATCCAATACCAAGCAATCTCATCACAAAAACAAATCTACAGTTGATTTCGTAACCGTTTGTCACTGTAGGACTTGAATCGATGTATTTATCGCCACAATTTGTACAACTTACACATAATTTAAAACCAATTCCTCGCTGTCCATATTGGCTAAATGATAAATCACCGTCACACTCTTTACATTTCACATATTTTTGTAACTCAGAAAAAATCATGAAAAAATTCAAAATGCAGTAACTTGATGTTATTTCACATTTCACGTCAAATGGGCTATCTTTGATTTTTTGCGAGGTTTTCTGAAGTTTTTCGGCCGATTTGCTAGAAGCTTCTTTATCTTCATCAAAAGAATATTGATTTCCTGAAAACTTTCGCTTTTTTGTCCTATTTTTACGCGTTTGGTTTGATCTACAGCCTTTGTTATCCCGTTGGCGTTTCATTTTTATCAAGCGCGTGAGGAAAAGATGGTTTCAATCTGACGATCACAGTGAGACTAACAGCTTTGAAAATACAAGTTAGGCAAGTTTATGCTCTGGAATTCAATATAACGGTACTATTATACTTATTGTATTGTATCTCAAAGCCATCTCTTCATAAATATAGAGCTAAAAGAAAGGACAGAGCAGCTGCGCGAATATGTTAAAAATACGTGTGCGGAGCGTGCTCGCTTCAATCGAGCATAACTATTAGAAAAATGCTCGGATCGATCTGAAATTTTGACACAACATTCTCAAGACTATTTTCTATCAGAATCCGTAAAAAACTTAAAATCGATTTCTTGAAAATTCTAATTAAGAATACCCCCTTAAGTCTTTCACCGTTGTTGCACCATATGAAATTGACTTGTTCACTTCGTCATCGTGAATGCCGTCGATAATGTACTGCAACTTTGCATCCAACTCGATATCAACGTGACTTGCCATCTCTAGCACACGACAAACATAGCCCTCATAAGATTCCTCACTTTTTTTCTTCACTGCAGCCAATTTTTCATGCACTTGTTTACTATTCATCGTTTCAGAGAGTTCTTTAATTATGTATGTCATCAATTTACCCCTTGTCTTACCGTGACACTCATAATTCACATACACTTTTGCTGGTCCGTCTAGCAACTTTTTCATGTAAATCACCTTCTGTGCCTCTGACCATGAGCACATTTCCGCGGTTTCTTCAAATGTGGAAAACCATCGTCGAACATTCTGGCGTCCATCACCGCTGAATCGTTCTAAGGCATCGTCAACATCTTTGAACGTCACAATATTGTATGGATAACTGGCAAAACGATCTCTTTCATCACTCTTGCCTGAGCTGCGTCTCTTGGGAACACCACGTGCATGCTTCACACCCGCACCGGTGTTTGCATATTCTTCATCGTCACTGTTTCCACTGTCCGAACTACTTTCGTCATCACTGATCGAGTTACTCTTATCTTTTTTTTCAGAGCCGTCTTCAGTCTTTCGAGTAATTCGGCCTTTTTGCCCGTCGTCTTTAATCCCAAATCAATGAGTCGTGCCTTTAACTCTTTGCTTCTTAACGTATCAAGACCAATATCTTCGTCTTCGAGATGATTATCAATTTTTTTAGTTTTTCCGACACTAGTTTCACCATTCACACCTGTGTCGCCCTTCGTCATTGCCTCTGATAAACTCAAGCGTTCGATCAGCGCCGCCTTTTTACCCGTAACCTTGAGTTGCAATGCACGTAATATAGCTTTCAGTTCACCCACATTCAGAGTATTCAAATCATCTTCGTTGTCACTTTCATTTTCTTCTTCGTCGTCACTTGCGTTTCTCGCCAGACCAACTTTTTTCAACCGTTCAATTAAGACGGACTTAGATCCTTTCGTCGATAGCCCAAGCACTTGGAGTCTACTACGTAATTCCTCCATGTCCAATTCGTCATAAGTCACATTTTCCGTAGAACCCGGCATTTTAACACCTTATGTACGTTACACAAAAATCGACCATTGGCCGTCTGCCTATTGTGTACCGCACGCACCTTTATCGAATTCTCAGGTGTGGACTGTCACCGTTTAATTCACCACTAACGATTTTGATACCGTACCAAAGTATCTCTGTTGCCTCGAAATGATCCCGGTTGAGTCCCCACTTTGTAGGATCAAAATCACCGGGCGCAGGATATTTATTTTTATTGCAGAAAAAAGAATGTATATATTGCTACAAAAAATTATTGTTCGGTCTCCCAAGCCGCTTCACGTACTCCTTCTTTTTTTCCGGCGTGCACTTGCACTGTCTGACCACAGTATAGGTACACCCAGTAGGTAATGTTTCATATATAGGCGCACTATCAAGTACGGCCCGCTTTTCTACGGGACAACGTCAAATGTTTGTTTACATTTAGCATATGTTTGTTTACATTTATCATATGTTGGCTGCCATTTATCATACGTTAGCTGCCATTTACGACAAAATGGCAGCTATCTACTGGTCGGGGCACTGCCATGAACGTTTCATGCTAGGCGTGAAAAACGCCGTTAGAAACTTCGGTTCATTGAATTACAATGGTGAAACGTCTTTGCTGACACAAATTTCATTTGCTTTTGACAAATTCATTGAGAGAAAAAGCCAAAATGACTGGGAAAATGTCTCATGTGTTGAAGTGAAAGATGAAGTCCGCGAAAATGCTTTATCCTCTGCAAATCTGGCAGTGCTAGGCATTCTTCAATTTTTGCAAGCACATGGCGCCATTTCTTGGAAGGAAAATACGAGCTTTTGGGCTTCGATTGCATACTGGGTCCATAGTCTATGGATAAACTAGTCGTTAAACTTAGAGTAAAAAGTGGACTATCAATTTTCAACGCCGAGTAGCTCCGCGGAACTACCAAAATCTCCAAGCTTTAAGCTCGAGCATATGCTCTGCTTGCTTTACACCTGTATTTCCTATAGTTGTTTCGCTGGGATCTCTCTTAAATTTCTCGTAATGCTCTCTTAAATTTAGTTTTAGAGCTCAGTGTGTATACACTGTGACTGGGTCTACCTATACCATAGTGAGTCTATAGATACAATAGTCGTTAAACTTAGAGTAAAAAGTGGACTATCAATTTTCAAAGCCGGGTAGCTCCGAGGAACTACCAAAAGCTTCCAGTGAGCATATGCTCTGCTCTGCCTAACACCTGTATTTCCTATAGTTGTTTCGCTGGGATCTCTCTTAAATTTCTCGTAATGCTCTCTTAAATTTAGTTTTAAAGCACAAAGTATTTCGTTTCCCCACCTAGAGTTTTCCCACTGTATATTGTATACACTGTGACCTATGCTGTGTGTCTGACTGTCCGCCCCTTTGAATAGATAGAACCAAGGAAACGAAATCGCTAAAGAGAATTGAAGCAATTTGCGACCATCGTAGAGCGAGACAGAAAATCACGCAAAATGCACCAGTGCCGTAGGTGAAAATCGTTGATTCAAATGGGTTTCATTCAAAAATCTATATTGAGTAAAGAAATTATTGGGAAATTAAAGTCTTGAATTAACAACAGGAAGTACAACAAAAATTTATTTAACTAATTTATATATTTAAAATTGGAAAAGTAGCTTCAATAAAATAGACCAACATACATTCTCTGGTCCAGCCGATGTTCTAGGAATATTTCGATAATTTACTCCTTCACGTGCAGCGCGTATATCACAGTTATCTATTTCCTAAAGAAAAATAATGATGACAATATTTTTTAAAGCTGAAAAAATCTACTTACCACATTTAATACCGCTTTCGGTACAGCATACGGCTTCAAATATTTCCGCCTTGCGCCCCTCAACATATCTGTCTCCTCGAAATGGAGCTCACACACTTTTTTATTTTGAAGCTTTGAGTCAGCTCCTATTATATATTTTATATATATTTATATACCTCGATTCAAAATGAAGCTCACAAATTTCTTTTTTCATGCGGGATCGTCTCCTCCAATTATTTCCATCCATTCGGAAGCCCGAGTTGGTGACGTTGGGAACCTGAATTGATATACAAAATGTTCAATGCCCCCTTCATTCTAGCGTTGCACCGACTTTGGACTACTGAGCAGCACATGATTCGGTTTTGACAATTAGTTTGACCTAAATGTACAAAGCAATTGCTTAGCATCGCGCGTGAATTTTTCAATGAAAACATTGATTATATGCAGATAAGTTGTGTTATTTCCATAAAACTGACTTTTAGCTACTCACCGAATAAATGAAACGCGACAAGATTTGCTTCCTAGCAAAGGCTTGCAGCCAGGTTAACAGCAACGCATTTTTGTAATTTACACAATAAATGTTCACAATTTCACTACTTATTCACTTAAACAACTTATATTACAGCACTCTTTCTCAATTACACTACACTTTTCCAACTGAATGTTTTATTTCCACCGAGTATTTTGCGAATTTACACAACGCGCCGAAAATCACCACGGGCAGCACCGAAGACAAAACGAGCAAAGTACAATGCACCAATCGCGTAACAGAGCGATGTCGTCATTCTGATTTCGGATTGGCTGGACGGCGATGCAGTGTGAGTGCTTTTTGGCATTTAGTTTGACCACAGTATAGCGTCCGTAAAGAGGTTTTCAAGTATTGTACACCTTGCTGTGTGAGTAGTAAGCAGTGTTGGTGCAATGTTTAGAAATGTCGTGCGTTTAGCGTGGAGGCCTGCCGTGAGGGCTTAACTCCACGGTCCGCGGTCGGACAACGGGCAGCTACAATGCGGCTGCAAACGCCCTCCCACCACCACTTGGGAGTACCAGTCTGCCTACTGAGGATGCAATGTTTAGGTTACGGGGCAAGCAAGGGGCAACGTGGATTGATTTTCGCTCTCTTGGGTAAATAAGTTGCGTATGCAGTGAAAATGCTTCACCGCCGCTTATGGGGCAGCATAGGCCATTTCGGTTCCTTATTCTCTCTATTCAAAGGTCCGCCCACTCATACATTATCTCCATTGAATAAGGAGAATAAGGAAGCCTTTGAATAGAGAGAATAAGGAAGCGAAATCAGCAAAGAGAATTGAAGCAATTTTCGACTTTCGTAGAACGAGACAGAAAATCACGCAAAATGCACCAGTGCAGTAGGTGAAAATCGTTGATTCAAATGGGTTTCATTCAAAAATCTATATTGAGTAAAGAAATTATTGGGAAATTAGAGTCTTGAATCAACAACAGGAAGTACAACAAAAATTTATTTAACTAATTTATACATATATAATTGGAAAAAAAACTTAAATAAAAGACCAACATACATAATTACGTTTAAAATTTACATCCCCTTAAAATGAATTAATTTGCTATACTTATTTCTAATTGAAAGCTTTTGGAGGAGGTCTTACATATGTAGCCATTGTGCGGCTCGTCTTGGTGACTTCGGAAATCTGAAAATAAATTCAAAAAGTTGATAACCCCACTTCATGGTATAATTGTGCCGACACTGAACTACCGATGATCATATGTCTCGAATTTGACAACTAAGTCTTCCGTGGCTGGAAATGCAATTACTTAACTTTGCATTTCAAATTTTAAATGAAAACATTACTAATATGAATGTAGTAAAATTGCTTCACCGCCGCTTACAGGCCGGCATAGGTGACTTCGCTTCCTTCATTGAATAAGGAGAATAAGGAAGCGAAGTCACCTATGCCGGCCTGTAAGCGGCGGTGAAGCAATTTTACTACATTCAAAGCACTTGCTCTCATGAGAGTGCAAAGCAGCACACATTTCCCCTTACTCGCCCCGTGGCCTATACATTTCACCTATACTGCCGCCTAGTCACACAGCAAGGTGTACAATACATACAAATTCCCTCACGGATAGTATGCCGTGGTCAGACTTGAGTGTCAAACTTAGTCCCATATGTTTCTTGTTTCGGCCATTTTTTTTGCGGAATTTCTTTGGCGGGATCGAGCGTGACGCGTAAAAGTTGTAAAAAATCGCCGAAAAGGAACTATTTAGTGAAAAATTGGTGTGTAATCGCGAAACGACAGAATAATATATCGTATTTCAGTGATTGATTCGTGAAAAAGTGAAAGATTGCTGTATAGAAAGCAGACAATGCGTTGCTGCTACCCGGGATGCAAATCTTTGCAGGGAAACAAAGCCGTCCGACTTTCTTTCTTTCAGTGAGTAAATAACATTTCACTTTGTACAAAAAGTTTTGGTTAAGTAGATATTAGTAATGTTTTCATTTAAAATTTGAAATGCAAAGTTAAGTAATTGCATTTCCAGCCACGGAAGACTTAGTTGTCAAATTCGAGACATATGATCATCGGTAGTTCAGTGTCGGCACAATTATACCATGAAGTGGGGTTATCAACTTTTTGAATTTATTTTCAGATTTCCGAAGTCACCAAGACGAGCCGCACAATGGCTACATATGTAAGACCTCCTCCAAAAGCTTTCAATTAGAAATAAGTATAGCAAATTAATTCATTTTAAGGGGATGTAAATTTTGGACGTAATTCTGTATGATGGTCTTTTATTTAAGCTATTTTTCCAATTATAAATGTATAAATTAGTTAAATAAATTTTTGTTGTACTTCCTGTTGTTAATTCAAGACTTTAATTTCTCAATAATTTTTTAGGCAATATAGATTTTTGAATGAAACCCATTTGAATCAACGATTTTCACCTACGGCACTGGTGCATTATGCGTGATTTTCTGTCTCGTTCTACGAAAGTCGAAAATTGCTTCAATTCTCTTTACTGATTTCGCTTCCTTATTCTCTCTATTCAAAGATTCGGTCACATGGTCACACACTAATTTACTGATTCCACATTAGTTTCTTATTCAATGAAAATAGTCATCTCTCTCGTACCTTAGCTGACAAAGCCTAATCACCGTTCCGATTAGTTTCCTGTTCAATAAAAATAGTCTTCTCTCTCATACCTAAGCTGACAAAGCCTTATCACCGTTCCTATTAGTTTCCCGTTCAATGAAAATAGTCATCTCTCTCGTACCTTAGCTGACAAAGCCTAATCACAGTTCCGATTAGTTTCCTGTTCAATGAAAATTGTCATCTCTTTCGTACCTTAGCTGACATGGGCGTATCCTTTGTATAGAGGGAACCAAGGAAACGAAATCGCTAAAGAGAATTGAAGCAATTAGCGACCATCGTAGAGCGAGACAGAAAACCACACTAGTTTTAGCATTTTGTAAACAAAAGGACGCAGTGCCGTAGAAAGAATCGTTTTTCAAATGGATATTATTCGAATAGTTATATAACGTTAAAAAGTCGTGATGAAGCAAGAGTTTACAATATTATATGATTCAACAAAACATTTATTATACTATTATACATACAAAAAACAATACCGCTTATACCAATGAAAGTCAAAGTAAAACCTAATTAAATCTTACATTCACATTCCCTTAAAATGAACTAAATTATTATACTTATTTCTAATGGACAGCTTTTGCGTGGAGGTCTAACATATGTAAAAAAATCCGGTATTAGTGTAAGTTTTTACAATGCACTCGATCAAACAGTTATAATGGCTATGCTCTTGTAAATGGTCAGCATATTCCCCAAATAAAATTTTGCTCAAGAGCTCTTCGCGGATACCTATCTGGATAGCTAAGGTCGCACTTTTGTTGGTTATGTTCGCTTGAATCAAAATATGTTGCCTTTTTACTTTCTCAGCTATACTGCAAATTTTAATAACGCCCTGAGAAGGAGATAACAAAAATTCCTTGGTTTTATAGGCCATCAACGAAAATGGATTGAATCGGTTTTGTAAGGCAGAAAAACATTCTTGGCAATGCAATTGTTTACTTTCGTCTCCACTTCCTTAAAAATAACAAAAAATGTTTAAAATATTTTTAAAAAAATAGTTTTCAAAACTTAAATTAAAGTAAATATTTTTACTCACCAATTTTAATACCGCCTTTGGTACTGCATACGGTTGTAAAAACTTTCTTACACCGCGCTGAACCACGTACCCCGATTCAAAATGAAGCTCACAATTTTTTTCCTACATGCAGGATTCGTCTCCTCCCATTATTTCCATCCATTCGGAAGCCCGAGTTGGTGACGTTGGGAACCTGAAATGTTATACAAAATGTTTAATGCCCCACTTCATTCTAGCGCTGCACCGACTCTGGACTGTTGAGCAGCACATGATTCGGGTTTGACAATTAGTTTGACCTAAATGTACAAAGCAATGGCTTAGCATCGCGCGTGAATTTTTCAATGAAAACATTGATTATATGCAGATAAGTTGTGTTATTTCCATAAAACTGACTTTTAGCTCCTCTCCGGAAAAATGAAACGCTACAAGATTTGCTTTCTAGCAAACACTTGCAGCCAGGATAACAGCAACGCATTTTTGTAATTTACACAATAATTGTTCACAATTTCACTACTTATTCACTTAAACAACTTATAGTACAGCACTCTTTCTCAATTACACTACACTTTTCCAACTGAATGTTTTATTTCCACCGAGTATTTTGCGAATTTACACAACGCGCCGAAAATCACCACGGGCAGCACCGAAGACAAAACGAGCAAAGTACAATGCACCAATCGCGTAACAGAGCGATGTCGTCATTCTGATTTCGGATTGGCTGGACGGCGATGCAGTGTGAGTGCTTTTTGGCATTTAGTTTGACCACAGTATAGCGTCCGTAAAGAGGTTTTCAAGTATTGTACACCTTGCTGTGTGAGTAGTAAGCAGTGTTGGTGCAATGTTTTGGTTAAGTGGCAAGCAAGGGGCAACGTGGATTGATTTTCGCTCTCTTCGGTAAATAAGTTGCGTATGCAGTGAAAATGCTTCACCGCCGCTTATGGGGCAGCATAGGCTGTTCAATGAAAATAGTCATCTCTCTTGTACCTTAGCTGACATAGCCTTATCACCGTTCCTGTTAGTTCCCTGTTCATTGGTTTTTGTTCCAGATTGTTATTTTCGATCATTCAATCGATTTTCAATGGCTGATTCACAAATGGAAGTTTTGAGTGATTGCCTGATGGACTGTGAACAGGAAGAGGACGATTGCGTTGGCGAGCTTTTTAAGTTCCCTGTGAGAATGATTCGCCCTTACGTTCGTATCAATCTAAATCCTTCCCTTACAGAACAGTACATGTTGGGTGTGCAATGGAAGTTACGGTCCGAATTTCAGCGAACCCATTTGTAGAACATGCCACGCCTTCCTTTATTCAACAAAACCGATCGTACGGCAGGAACGCGTCACGGAACTATCTGATAACAAGGACGCGGCCAACAATATGGCTCCATTTGCAGCGGTCGACAAAGATCGGCATGGCCTCGAAGGTAAAACGGGCAGCGAAAGAGCTACCAATCTACCAAATAACACACCCGATGCACTAGTACTGGTCAATGGGCTTCCGAGTCCAGCAGCTCCGCGAGAACTCTCGCAACACATGTATCAATGCGAAATGATCACTTCGCTCCCTGTCGAGATTTTGACTTCTATTTTTTCCTACTTGGATGATATATCATTGTGGAATTTCGGTGAAGTGTGCCGACAGTGGAAAAACATTTTGGAGCTGACCACATCGCAAATGATGTGGCGGAAGTATTTGAAGAAGCGCTGGCCCCTATTTAAGAATCTCGTGCAAGTCCCGAATTGGCAATGTGTAAGTATTTTACTGTTTGTAAGACATTTTTTTATTAATTTAACAAGAATATAAATGTAAAAAGGGCTAAAATTTGTAAGATATGTCGCGCGTCCGGTCGCCATAGGGAACTCGCGCGATTTTTATCTGTAGGCAGTCATTAAGGGGAGCGCACAAGATGCCAGCCGGGGTGGAGAGGAGAACCATCAAGCAGTCCCACGAGGAGCCCCATCCCCGCTACCACTAGGTACGAGCACCATCCCTTGCTGTAAGGTTCCTGGTTCGGTTGCCAAATTAGCCTACACATATCATCGATAAGACAATTTAACGATTCTGTACCACGGACAGTGGAATTCCATATATAAGTCTAATTTACACAATTTGCTCTTAAAAAACATTAATCACACCAACCAAAAGACATAACAACAAGCACAATTGCTTATCTTTTCTTTGAACTTGTGGCAAGTCGTCACAGTCCTTAATTCAGTACTTCACTCTTCACTGATAGCGACGCGCCGATCCTAGCTGCGATGATCACTCGTCGAGATCAGCAAGTCCTGCATGTATCGCATATGTGCGCAACATGAGGTGTGAGATACCATGCAAAACCGGTCCGCTATCCTCGCACCGAGGACAAAGCAGCAAGCCTACCTCTTTTCTAGTTTCTAAGCATGGTAAACAGAAATTCTATACTTTTCTATTTACCATGGTTTCTAAGGAAACGTCTTCGGGGTATAAGCACTACATACGCGCATACAAGGCCGCTACGCTACATTCCATATAGAATTCAATGGCATTTTATGCGTTTTGAGACAAGAATTCATCTGGGTCTTACGTTTCTTATCTAGGAAAGATGTCGGCGTAGAAAGGTGAAACTGTATTTATTTCATTCTTGCATCGATTTTCACCTAAATACAGTTTTAAAGCATTTGTCAAAAACTCGTCGGATACCAAAATTGTTAACAATCTGAAATTTAAATTGTAAAGAATTTTTCTCTTGATTTCATTATTCCAGATGTATTCTTCATTGATTTCATCCTGCTTCTGTCGCACTTGTCTCGTACCAACTGCATTAAAATCATCAACAAATGCCTTAGAACACGGGGTACACGTGAGGCGAATGCGTACCGAGTTTCGCACGCCCTTCAAGAAGCCATCCGAAGGCATTGAAATGCTTCATCTGGACAGGCGTAATTTGCATTGGCAAGCGACAATCGTAGGCCCAGCCGGGAGTCCGTACGAAGAAGGCAAATTTTTCCTTTACATCTACATCCCTGGCTCGTAAAACTTCACCATTGGACATTTAAATCCGCAGTTAAGTTTTTAATCCATCTTTTCAGATATCCAACCCGGCCGCCCATTGTTCGTTTCTTAACGAAAATCTTGCATCCGAATGTTTCCCGACATGGTGACGTGGGGATTGATATATTCCAGCACAAATGGTCAATTGCCCTTAACGTGTCAAAAGTGCTGATATCGGTGCAGAGCTTGCTTACCGACCCCTTCACCGAGGTAAGTGCATTCCGAAATTCTTGAAAAACTCTACTCAAGTCTCACATTCCGTGCAGATATGTATGGAACCCGAGCTGGGACGGATGTATGAACAAGATAGGCAAAAATTCGAGACATTGGCCAGAAGCTGGACCTGGAAATACGCCATGTTCGAAGTTAT
Source organism: Oxycera nigricornis (assembly GCA_963942545.1). Classification (NCBI taxonomy): domain Eukaryota; kingdom Metazoa; phylum Arthropoda; class Insecta; order Diptera; family Stratiomyidae; genus Oxycera; species Oxycera nigricornis. The sequence goes on from OZ012662.1 coordinate 44,058,040, forward strand.
GCCTCCACGATAAAAGAAAGATTTCAGCGTATAATTCATGGCTCCCATAGTAACAATTAAAAACCAGTACTTATTGCGTTGCCATGGGCGGCACTATCCTTAAAGTCGTCGTGCTTTTGAAAATCACGAGAGAAAGACTGTGTGCCAACAATTGAAGGAATAAACAAATCCTATCTATAAAACGAATATATTGACTTTTCATTTGTTAATAGAATGTTTCCGACCAAGCCTGTTTAGTGATGTTCTATTTGGAAGACTTTCAAAAATTTTAAGGCTTTCCAAAGACGTAAGTTGGCATTCAGTGCGGAAAATACACAATCCAGTTAACTTACAGTGCGTTTTTTTTGTGTCAAAAAGTATACAGATCGTTTTTTGAGGGAACCTCTCAATTAAAGAATATTCATTAAATTTTTTGTTAAACAAGTGCATGAAACAACATCAAGCTAGTTTCAATATTCTCTGCACTGCAATTGGGGAATTATCGCAACGGATAGCTGAAAAATTTAAACTCAATATCTTCTAACTTTTTTCTAAAACAAACTCTTTTGAGTCGTGTTGCTGACTAACGTCTGTTCTTGGTATACTTCAAACTGTTTCATACTTTGGTCTGTAAGACAACAAGCTTTGTAGACTCACTTTATTAGATTATACTAATAGTAAACTTAAGAGCAGCTAGCGTTAGCGAATCTAGCCACTCCTAATTTTGGATGATTAAGGGGCTACCAAACACACAAAAATAGGAATGTACTTGTATCAAACAAATTCTATCAAACATGATGGACGGCATGTCAATTGACTTGTTTAATTAAGGTTTGAACCATTGGATAACACTTGTTTTGTTTGATTGTTTATTTTACAAGCCAGTTAGTTGACTTGTTCGTGTGAAAGAAGCGGCTATTACAGCAATAATCTCACCCGCAATAAAACTCAGTGATATGATAATCTCAGAAAATAAAAGGCTCCAATTCGGATTAATTCAATGTTGTCAGACAATGAGCTGCCTCTAAAATACTCGTAGCTTTCATAACAACTCCAAGAAGTGGTTGAAGACAAACAAGCCGCGAAGTGCGACCCTTGAGGTCCACACGGTCAACTTCCCAGTAATATCTAGATAAACATTAAAAATATTAAACACAATAATAATTTTGAAAATAATACTACTTTAAATAATAATAATGAAAGGTATTCATAGCAGTAACAGGAATGAGTTAACATTAATTATATCTACGGGAGCATCCACTGATTACGTAAGGCTTTTGGTGGATGTGTGATGATGATTGATTACCACAAATGCAAATTTGATTGAAATTTTGATGGTTTTCAAAATTTACGCCGCTTTTTTTAATTAAAAGACTTCAAAAACTATTAAAAATCTGCTCAAATTATCCAAACATTTTAAAACTTTGATTGACTTTACAACAAAGTCTTTAGAATAAAAGATATAAGGTAATATCAATCGGAAGAACCCCTTTCATATGGTAACTTTGAATAATTTTTTATTTTTAATTGAATTTTTTTTTTCAGAATCATGAAAAAAGTTTTGCTGGTTTCTCTTCAAAAACTGATGGGAATTTATAAATTTTATAAACATTTATTACTTAAAAAAATATTTTTTATGTAAAAACCCTAAGTTTTCTCATTTTTTTCTATTAAATTAAAAAAACGCTGAAACGGATCTTAATAATGTTGAAATAATCAAAGAGATTTTAAAACACGTCGATTGACACCTTAATGATGCAAATATTATATCTAGTTCGTGAGATATAGTGAATGGAAGAAAAGACCTTGAAGATCATGATGACTGTTAATGATTTTTTATTTAATTTTTTACGTTATCATGAGAAAAGGTTTTGATGTTATTTTTACAAGCACTGCTTGAAGTATATAAATTTTATAAAACTTGAATATTGTCTTTCGTAAATCAGGTTAAAAATTTATGGTTTATAAACAAAACTTAATTTTTGGCACTTTTTTCTTTAAATTAAAAAAACGGCTCCAACGATTTTTTTCAAAATTTAACAGATTCACACTAATGTTAATACACGTCGATTGAGTCCTTAACCATGCAAATCGTATGTTTGGTTCGCGAGATATAACACATGACAGAAATGACCTTCAAAGGGGCAAAACAACAAACCCCCCGGCCGAAGTATCCCAAAAACTAATCAGCTCTTAAAATTGCAAAGACGCACGACGACGATTGAAACCTCAACGAAGACGTTACCACGAACGTACGTACACACACACATATATCTCCCTTTCTAAAAACACTTTATATATACTCTATAGACCTCAAAACGTAAAGAAATGTTGAAAATTTCAATTTCGATTTTCGAGGTGATTACAAGAACTTCCCATATACGGGGAAGTTAAAAATACGTCAATTCAATTTTCAGTAATCGTACTCCTACTCCAAATTTCTACATACCAGCGAGAGAAAAACAACCTTTCCGGTTGTTACGAACGAGATAAATGAAATCATAAACGGCAACAGCAGCCACAAAAATGGATACTCTGTTGGATCTCGCAACGTTTGAACATTCAGTACAACAGAAAGGCTGCGAGTAATTCTCGAAGAAGTTTTGGAGTAAATATTCACATTCTGTCGGTTAAAGAAAGGGAATGCGAATAATTCGTAATTAAATAATCGATATAAGCTCCCCACAAAGCTCACGTGCGGCAATCTAACCGAAAACAAAGAATTTAGAGTCGTTTTCATTGTAGAGTCTTCTATGCTTCCAATGCATTTTGCAATTGATTCAAAGTAATGCCTTCCAGGACCAATTCCCTAGAATGAATTACGGAATGCATTCAGAGCCATTGATTCCAGTATCGATTCCTGGCAATGCAAAATGGAGTGAGTATATTTTAACTTGCGCCAAAAACGACATAAAGCATTATTTTAAAGTTTAATGTATATTTTCAATACTTCAATAGTATACAGAATATGTGCACTTTGTATGGCGAAAATTTCTCCAAGTGAAATTATAATCATAAATGCGGACTTACAAAAGTATGACTCACTAATTGAAATATATAACTATATGATAAAAAGGAATGAATGGTATTTGAATTAATATTTTGCAGTTTATCCTTTCGACTTAATAATGAATTCTGTTATTCATCGATTACACTAGTCTTTTTGTTACTCCACAGTTTATTGTATCCCTTTGTTATTGACTGCGATCTTTAACTTACGTTTTGTTAGATCTTTTGTTCTTGCTGATCGAATCCTCCAGATGCATCTAAAAAATTCTATTTGATTCATCTCTGCGAACCTTGAACGCGTTTTATATTGCCTAGCAACATTCTACAGGATCTACTCGTGCACAATATTTGCGAGCATTACTTACCTTACCTTTTTTCGTCACCGACCGCGAACAATTTGCAAACGTTCACCAAGTGAACTGATATCGGAGCCACCAAAGTTCAGCGTTTGTTCACTAAATGATCACTTGGTGATAATATTCACTATTTCATCACGATGTGATTTAAAAGTGAATACGCACATTTTATGAATTAGAATAAGCATTCGTTTTGAAATCTTTTACTAGGTTCATTTGAAGTTCACTTCATGATTAAAAAACGAGCGCGGCAAGTTCACTATGGCTTGACCTTGCGATTCGGAAGTGAGTCAGCATTTAACTACTGCAGTGAAAACAATAAGGAAGTAAATAATTTTAGTGTCCAAAAGGATTCAGATGTATCATTATCGGAATAAGTTGAAGAAAGATAGTTTCATCTCGGAACGAGTAACTTCGCATTGTATTTAAGATAAATGTCCCAGTAATGAATAACTTATCAGGTTTCCGGGCATCAATTGAAGTTATTTCTCGTTCAAAGTCGATGGCATTGATTTTCCATCAATATTATTCGAGAAAAGTATGTTGGCAGTGCAAATTTCAATTATATAAAAGACTTTTAAAAAGCAAAATTCATATTTTTCAATTTAAACAAAGCCTTCTAAATGATAGATACATTTTATTTATTAAAGAAACATCCATAATATTAATTCGTACGTAGCATATTATAGGCATTATGCTACGTGTTGTCTTCATAAATCAAAATACTAAAATAACAATTGTTTACTCAGCAATACTTCTCGTAGAAATCTAATAAAACAAGAATGTTTCAAGTGTATTTAACTAGTATCGATAAGTGAAGTACATTATAATAATATTGTGTATTTCCGTATGCCAGGAACTTCGAAACTTCCACTTTGGTTGTTAGACTGTGGCTCCAAGATTACATGCATGGTATGTTTCGTTTTGTACCATATCTTATTTTTGTGGCCTTTTCCATCATTCCATACGTGGTGAATTCACAACGCGATTGCTATGTAAACTCACAAAGAATTATTGTTGCAAAGCTGATTGACATCATTTAGGTAAATTCGTCGTAAATGATTTCATAGTAAATCCAATTCGTGATTTCGTTGTGAATTCACTTTGTGACTTCGTAGTGACTCCACTTAAAGTTATTTATAGCCTCGTTACACTGCCACGAAACAACATAGTTTTGACAACATTCGTGGTTTTGACCATTATCGGGTTCAAAAACACGAAATTCCCTTACATTTGCAAATTATCTCCTGAATTTCATCTAGGCAAAATCATAGATCACAAGCAGCAAAGACACGGCTGAGATCCATATTTCGAGCACGCAATTTTTGAACATGTTTATCCGACAAACAAAATCATCTCAATGCCATGTAAACGGTGCGGGGCATTTCGAAATGCGTCACTCATAAATACATATTTTCGTGGCTATATATGTATATATATGTTGTTATATATATATACAAGGTGTCCAGAAATTGCCGCACAGGCTCCTCACCACGTGATTTTTTGGACAATTTTAAGCAGAAAATATTATGAAATTTTTTTTCGATTTCTTAACCCTTTAGCTGCCACAGGCGTTTTAAAATTTTGAAGAAAAAAATGCCGTTATTAAATTATTAATAACGCAATATCTTCACAGTTATGAAAGATACAACACTCAAACAAACAATAAAACGCAGAAAATAGTTTTTTGCAACTATTTGAAGCTATTTTGTGAATATGAAGTGAGCATTTTTGGAGCGACAGTTCTCGAAAGTCGAAGAAATGTTTTTTTATATGAAAATTTTGCATTTTTCCTTATTTTCCTTTAATTTTCACGTTCATAATCCAAAATCTTTTTTCAAAAATTAAATCTCTGTTGTGTTGTTGTTAAAAAGTTAGAACATCATTTTACTCTAAACCAGTGCTTCTTAACCTGGGTTCGATCGAACCCCAGGGGTTCGGTGAGTCGATCTTCCGGGTTCGGTGGAGGTCAAAACCAAAGATTAAGTAAATACAAAATAACTATAAGATAGGACACAGAAGAGTTTACCAATTGTTTTACATTTAAAATGTACACGGCTAGAAAAGGAAAGAAACAAGAACAAAAAATAACAAAAAAAGCAAACGCTCTTTAAAACATTTATATATGTATATGACCATTACTTGTTTCTTTCTAGAAAACACGAAAAAATTTCAATCTTGTTGGCCTCTGTCTTAACTTACCCTTAATTAAACTTTGGTCAAAACACACACCCAACTCTGACGCACCCCGCTTGTCCATCATTGGTTGCTTTTGATCATGCAACATCGCTTGGCCTATCTGTGTGGCAGGGAGTTTGGTGCGCCCACTAGTCGAATTGTAACTCTCGTGGTGGTACGTTGTGTGATACATTTCTTAATTTTAATTTCTTCATACTATGTCGAGCAAAAAAAGAAAGTGGTCGGACGAATATGTACAATATGGATTCACATGTATAACGGAACGTGATGGGAGTCAGCGTCCTTACTGCATGATTTGCAATGCCATGTTGAGCAATTCTAGTCTAGCACCGGCAAAACTAAGAGAACACTTCCTTAAGCTGCATGGAGATGGAAAATACAAGAACACAACGCTCGCTGAATTCAAGATGAAGAGAGTCAGATTCGATGAAAATGCTACTCTGCCTGATCTCGGCTTTGTACCTATCAACAAACCGATCCTCACAGCATCGTACGAAGTTGCTTACCTGATCGCAAAGCAGGGCAAACCACACACCGTTGGTGAAACACTCATTGAACCAGCTATGTTGAAGATGGCGAATATCATGCTGGGGAAAACGGCTGAAGTTAAGTTATCCCAAATTCCTCTTTCAAATGACACCATCAGCGACAGAATAGAAGACATGAGCAAAGACATCTTGGCTCAAGCAGTTGCAGATCTGATTTCAAGCCCGGCAAAATTCAGCCTTCAACTCGACGAGACCACAGACGTTTCTAATGTAAGCCAGCTTGCAGTATTCGTGCGCTATGTGAAAGACGACATGATAAAGGAAGATTTTTTATTTTGTAAGCCTCTTACAACAACAACTAAGGCAGCCGATGTGAATAAACTTGTGGATGACTTCTTCAAAGACAACAATCTTTCGTGGGATATGGTTTCTGCAGTTTGTTCGGATGGAGCCCCAGCCATGCTGGGAAGAAAGTCTGGTTTTGGTGCACTAGTGAAAGCTTATGCACCAAACATCATTGTTACGCATTGTATTCTGCATAGGCATGCGTTAGCAATAAAAACTTTGCCTCCAAAACTGGCAGAAGTATTAAAAATTGTAGTGGAATGCGTGAACTATGTGCGAAATAGTGCTCTGAGGCACCGCATCTTCAGGGAGCTGTGTAAAGAAATGGGATCTGAATTCGAAGTACTTTTGTATCATTCAAACGTTCGGTGGTTATCCCGGGGTGAGGTGCTGAATCGTGTTTTTCCCATGCGTGTGGAATTAGCCCTGTTTTTGCACGAGCACCAACATTGTCATGCAGATTGCTTCAACAATTCTGAGTTTATTCTCATTTTAGCGTACATGGCTGATATCTTTGCAGCTCTCAATCACCTCAATAAACAGATGCAGGGCGGTGGAGTCAACATCATCGAAGCAGAAGAAAACCTGAAGACTTTTCAAAAAAAGTTACCGTTATGGAAACGACGAACAGAGAACGATAACTTCGCAAACTTTCCCCTGCTAGACGATTGTGTTAGTAAGATCGGAGATATATCTGGAATCGGAAACATTTATGTACCCGCGGAACTGAAGCAAGCAATTGCGACGCATTTAGATGAGCTTGCGGAATCTCTCGACGGATACTTCCCTACAAGAGAGTCATATCCAGCATGGGTGAGACAGCCGTTCACGTTTAGTGTTGAGGCAACAGATGTCAATGATGAATACCTCGATGAAATCATTGAAATTCAGCAGAGCCAGGTTCAACAGCAACTCTTCAGAACAACAACGCTCTCAACGTTTTGGTGTCAACAATTGGTGACGTACCCAGTTATTGCTAAGAAAGCTCTGGAGATTTTCATACCGTTTGTTACAACATATCTTTGCGAGCAATCCTTATCGAGGATGTTGGACATAAAAACGAAGAAAAGGAACAGGCTTTGTTGCGAAAATGACATGAGAGTGGCACTTGCCAAGATAAAGCCGCGCATTTCTGAACTAGTCTCTAAAAGGCAAGAGCAGAAGTCACACTGATTTTCATTAAATATTCATTATTATGTTTTTGTTTTTATATTAAAAGCATTTTATAATGGTTTTGTTCCTTGTTCTTGATGGTTTTGTTCTTCAATGGTTTTGTTCATTTTGTGCACCTATGTATAAATATCTATGTTTTGAATTTGAAAAATTATATTTTTCCAATTGAGAAGGGTTCGGTGAACGCGCATATGAAACTGGTGGGGGTCAGTACCTCCAACAAGGTTAAGAACCACTGCTCTAAACTATCAAACTTTCATTGCAATAGGACTATAAATGCAATCAGTTTTTACCAAAAGTTCGCGTCTAAAATAAAATTTGCGTTCTGAATTGAAGTATTCGGCTGTCCCTACACGAAAGTGCTTTCAATCACAATCTGTGTATGATGCGAGGTTATATTTTTTGTTTTCACTTTTTTTTAAAGGTGAATAAAAACTTGAAGTGTTTCTCTATATCCAAAAGTTTGTTTATTAATAAAATACAATTTGAATTAATTTGAGGAAAAACAGTTAATTTTTAACCAATAAAACCACAACTTTAATTTTAATTATTAACATATATATTTCGGGACAGTTAGTCCCTTCTTCAGTGTTGTTAAAACTTTCAATTTCAGTTTTAACAACACTGAAGAAGAGACTAACTGTGTCCCGAAATATATATGTTAATAATTAAAATTAAAGTTGTGATTTTATTGGTTAAAAATTAACTGTTTTTCCTCAAATTAATTGAGACACACAACGAGAAACTCAGACCATTCTTTGATTTACAATTTGAATATCTTAAACTAGATTACCTATATCCAAAAGAAACAAAATTCAAAGTCCATAATCACTCTCCGCGATACCGACCCCACATTGTCACTGTCACTTGCTTCGCGAAGCGATCTACGCGTGGCTCCAACCCATCTTAATTGGAAGGTCTACATTGCCGATTCACTCGCGCGCCGAATTCAAAAGGTAAGATCATACTTTCCTTACACACACACACACACACACACACATATATATATTTATATATATATATATATATACCGCCGAAAACAGCAGATTTCCACACCACCAAGGAGGTACTGCCAAGGCGCGTTAACCATTTTTTTTAGATGGTTGGTTTCCCCATAAGGCCTATTTTTCCATCGAAATAAGGAAGCTTTGAGATCATCAACAAGAATGGCATGTATTAATAAATGCCACTCAATTACGTTATAAGTGCGGAACCGTGAGAAAATGTAAGTTTCACAATTGCGCCGTAACGACACGACTATTTCGGTTTGAGGTTTCTGTTGAGAAATTTGAAAACAAAATATGTTCTAGCTCGCACAAAGGATTTCATCCAGTGGTAATTTAGAAAAAAACCGCAAACAATTTTTTTCTGCACTTGAAGCTGAGCTACCAAGAAAGAATACGTCGTTGCTCCACCGATTCAAATATTTGTCTCTCGGCTAGCATACGTCACGTCTATCAAGGACGTACAACATTATCTTATCACCAGATTTAAATTTACTTCCTATCCTTAGTTGCAAAAAACCAACAAAGGAAAATATTGCAAATAAGGACAGTGCCTCTTTTAAATTAACTGTGCCTCCTGAGCACAAGTCAATACTCAAAAGTGACTCCTGGCCAAAAGGAACACTGGTCAAAGCATTTACCGTCCGTCGTTTTCCGTATTTTCACCAGCCACGTCTTCGCCGATCTAAGCACTAACCACACCAACTACCTCAATATGCATGTGCTTCATGTCCTAATATATGTAAAAAAAAATTAGCATTTATTATCAAAACGGTCGTGGCTTACGAACCAAGTTGCAGAATCTTAATCTTTCGTGCCAGCTGCCGAACAACCCTATCATTTATTTGACAGAAACCTGGCTACACTCTGGAATCATTGTCTCTGAACTTTTGCCTAATTTTACTATACCTATAGACCGCGATCTTCCCCTATCTGATAAAAATGATGGTGGTGGAGTCTGAATTGTCTTTCCAGCGCTCTCTGCGAAGACTTCCTCCCTTCTCTTCCGATAGAATGTATTTTCTCCAAAGTGTTTGCTAACCCTTCCACTCCATTGTATATATACACTACCTACTTCCCTTGTAACTCTTCTCTATGGATCTTTTTTTGAGTCTATTACCTCGTTTTGCCTCTCCCTTAATCCGTCTTCTCGTATTATCATCTACGGAGATTTCAATGTTCCCTCTATTGATTGGCACATTTTTCCTCATATTGAAATTTCTTCCAATCTCCAATTTTCTTTCATTGTCTAGTTTTTATCAATACAACCATGCCTTTAACTTGAACGGTCGACTTTTTGACCTTCTTCTATCGAATATTATTCTTGATAACTTTAAGCGCTGCTCCTCTCCCTATGTTACTTTGGACACCCACCATCCACTTCTGTTCTTTGAACTGTTTGCCCAAAGCTCAGAATAGACGCAGACAAATTAAATTTAACGTTTGGAAATCGAATCACACTGCTTTGCCGGAAGAACTCAAATCGGGAAACTGGGATTCCTTTTTTGACAGTCTTGGCTGTGACGATTCTCTCGCTAAATTATACTCTCTTCTTTATGACCTGGTCGCCCGATTCACTCCCTTTCATAGTCGTACCGTGATAAATGATCCTCCCTGGCTGACCCGTAATGTCTTAGCTATCTTGAAATTAAAAACCAAGTTTATCGGCTTACAAATCCAATAGTACTTCGGAGAACTATACTGCCTTTTCAAAACAAGATGCTTCAGCCAAACTGGAAATTAGAACAGCTATGCGTAACTACTTCGCTAAAATCGAAAATTTGCTGCACTCTAACCAAACAAAGCCGTTTTGGTCATATGTCAATTTCCTTAAGCCTTCTTTCAATATTCCTAATACTGTTTTCTGTGACGGTAAATAAGGTTCGACTCCTGAAAAAATTTGTGAGATAATTTCTAATTTCCGCCAATAAATCCTGCCATCTCTCTCAAATTCTTTCGATACTCCTTTTTGCTTTCCACCTGTTCTTGATCTTATCTCCACTAACCCAATTGAAATCCAAACTCTAATCAGTTCTTTAGATTCCGGCGTAAGCCTCGAGCCAGACGAACTTTTTAATATACATATTCACTAAATCCTTATCCTCCTCAATATGCGTTCAACTATCTTATATGTTCAATGCTAGTTTATTCTCCGGTATCTTCCCCAATTTGTGGATATTAGCTAACATTTTTCCTGTACTCAAATCTGGATCCTCTTCCAATGATTCCAATTATCGTCCCATTTCGTTACTTTCTTGTTTTCCCAAACTCCTTGAACGCATTGTCTACAATAAAATATACGAAGCTTTTAATTGTAGGCTGTCAACAAGGATTCGTTCCAAACCAACACGAATCTCCTTGAACTTACTCAAACTGTCGCTAAAGCTCTCGACAGTCGTACCCGAATTGATGTAGTGTACATTGACTTCAGTAAGGCATTTGATGTTTTTCTTCAGAAACTAGCTCACTTTGGCCTGTTTAGATCATTACTCTCCTGGCTTGAGTCCTACATCAGTTCTCGTTCATGCCGTGTTAGTCTATGTGGAACACATTCTTCTCTCTTCCACCCAACCTCCGGTGTTCCTCAGGGGTCTATTCTAGGCCCAGTTCTATTCTTACTTTACATAAATGACATTCACTGTCCTAGCGTCTCAGTGTCTTCTATATGCTGATGACTTAAAAATTTACCAAGTTATTCGCTCGGAACAGGGTTGTATTGCTTTCCAAAAGGATCTGAACGCGATCGTTCCTTGGAGTGAAACTAATTTTCTCTCCCTTAATGCTCAAAAATGTTACAAAATGTCCTCTTCAGAGCCCAGTCCAAGTGATTGCATCTATACATTACATGATATTCCACTGGCGCCTGTTGTTCAAATAAAAGATCTAGGAGTAATTTTCGACCCGAAATTTTAATTTGAGGCTCACATTCTGGCACTAGCCGCACGTGCCTCCGGATTCGTATATTATATGTCATATGTTAACTGACATTTCTTTCTCCGTCAACCTATACACTAGTCTTGTAAAACCCATCCATGAATATTGCTCGCAACTATGATCATCACACTATCAATATTTAGATTCTTCGATTGAATCGGTACAGCACAAATTCACTCGTTTCTTTATCTTTAAGTTCAAAATAACACATATGCCATATGAAGAGCGACTTTCATTGCTACAAATTCCTACTTTGCAAGCCCGCAGACTCCTCTTAGATGAGTGTTTTCTGTTTCGGCTTCACCATCATCAGTTAAACGCCAACCTCTCTAACTGGTTAGATTACTATATTTCTGAACGCCCTGCCAGATCTGATAACATATTTACAGTTCCATATGCTAGGACTGAGACTTTCTACCATTCGCCGATATTGTGGCTCCCCCAAAACCACAATATTCTGCAACTTGGTCCGTTGGCTCAGCCACTCTACATTTTTAAACAAAATGTAAACTTTATATTATCTATTTAATTTTACTATGCTATTTTTTCCCTTGTAAGTGAACTATGTTTGTTTGTAAGATTAATTCCTAATAAATAAATAAAAAGCAAATGAAGCAGTTAAGAGAACCTCCTTGTTTCGTTATTTTTGAAAAAGTATGCTGGTTACGCCGCTTTGTGAGAATAAAATTTAGTCCCTTTGGCTGCAACTTTTTCCAGATGCGAATCGTACTACGAATAGAAATGAGCCAACCTTCAATTAATGAAAGATATGAAAGCTTTACCGTTAGAATGGATAACATCAATTAGTTCAATAAATCAATACTTTGTCGGATTGTTTTGAGTTAGATCTACATCTTAGTTATTTAGAATCAAAAAGCTGATAAGAGTTGAAAATATCGAATTCAGCTGTGTTTACCGATGTATGAGAAGATGAGTTCGCATTACTACTAACTAGGGCATATAATCCGAGGCCACGGTATGACTTAAAAGATGAGAGGCAAGTTTCACTTTCTATTTTTTCTTTGTTTGTAAGGTTGATAGTGCTGCTTTATTTTGGGGCTAACATAAATTTTTGCTTAGAATCTCTTTCAGAGTGAGAGCTCGAAGATCAGCAAAGTCTGCATATTTCCGTTAGATTTAATTTGATTAGCAAGGAGAGTATTGCGTATGGACTTTGAAAAGTGTAGAGAACCAAAGATATAAATAATTTCAGACGAACAAAAATATTATAAGGGCTAACTGAAGTTGTTTCCAATAAGTTAGCCCCATAATAAAAATTCGACCCTTGATTCGATATTATTGCGATAGGATTAGAATTTATTCCCCAGATTTAAACAGTAATCTGAAATTAAAGGATATTTTATGCTTTTGTGGAGTAGACGCTACGGTTGTAAAAATATCCAAGGAAGAGTTTTTAATTATGAGCCTATTTAGTTTGCCAATAGTATACTCCGATGTAAAATCACACTCACCAAGAACGACGATAATTTAAAGTCGTTATATGACGACCCGCCAAAAGGATATATGTATTTAGACCGAGCATGTACAATTCACACGTGCTACGTGATATATGTAACTCTTGTTGCATTGCTCAGCGCTTTGTGCTCTAAATAATTAATGGCATGTCATCGACTTTATCGCTGGACAAGTGGAGTGCGATCACATGCAGATACTTAGAACCAAGAGCGGATCCAGCATTTGACTGAGGGGGGTCACTGCCTCCAAAATCGTAATAAAAAAAGACAATATTGCAAAACAATCGTAAAAATCACTAGTTTACCTAGGCTCAGGGGGGTCATGACCCCCCCCCCCCTTCCTCTGTATCCGCCCTTGCTTAGAACTCCATGATTTTGAACCATGGGAACGATGATCATACACGGGAATGGTGACCATAGACCATACATAGATTTTAGGATAAAATAACTTTTAGAGAGTAAGGAATAAAATAAGAGTAAAATGTGCCACATTCGGCGAAGCGAGCCACACTTGACTCGATACTTAATAATATCGGCATTTCGCGTGCCATTGGGATGAACGCTTGTCACTGAACTATAGGTATCTTTGTTTGACTTATCTTTGCTGTACAAAGACAAACATGGTTTTTAAACGGTCCGTATCATATAATTCAAGCAAGATAAAAACTAAAGAATATTGAGCTATATTTTATATCTTCAACACCGACAATATTTCGGTCCATTTTGGAGGGAAAAGAAACTTTAAACTAAAGGGCTTCCAAATAAATTTCTTGCAGACGGGGAACATTGGACCAGCTTTTAATAAAAGTGACCAATATTTAGCAAGATACTTTCGTAGTGAGAAGTGAAATAAATTCTTAGGCAGAGGTCTTTTATGCCATTCGAAAATCGGAAACTTTTTTCGTTTGTTTGTTTTAAGTTCCTAACATTCACGTCAGTAAATAAATAGTCAGGTAGGCTGGTTACGGCTTTATTTGAAAAAATAATACATAGATTGCTCTTCAGTTTGCAGATCTCTTATCATTTTATGTTGTTGCCTAATTGTTCGGCAAAGTTTTGAAACTACATATTTTCAAAGGCAACACTTTCATGGCATGTTTACTGAATTCGCTTTTATAGTTTACATCTGTGGATCCTGCGAACTAAAGAGACGTTTTGCACTTTTGGTAGGCTCAAAAATTTTAACAATACAGTACGGAGAAAATAATAACGTAAGAAATTCAATCAAACAGAACAAATCAGATAAAAAATTAATGGAACCCATAAGGAAAAAAAATATATTTTAAATTAAAAATAAATAATTAAAATGTAGATTTAGTTTAATTTTGGTTAATAATTGATTCCATACCTTATCTGTCTTCGTAGCGCATTCATCTATAAGACGTTGATTTTTCTACAATTGAATAATGAAGGAACTCTAAATCACTATTAATAGAGAAAATTACATCACATGTATTGATGAATTACATGAAATTCACAATTTTTGGGTAATGCTTCTCCAATTTTGATACATCCTGATTCAGTCATCATTGATGGCTCACAATGTGAGCAACAGATCAAAAGAGTATTGCGTTTAAGTGCGATTCTCCCCGTCTTTAAAAATACAGTGATAAACGAAATATATTAATCAAAAAAATAAATTAATGAATCCGATCATAGAAGCAAAGCTTGTTGCCCGTACGATAACTAGTGGCTACTATATACTCTTTTACTATGTCATAGTGAAACATTCCCAATAATAACACCAAAAAAATTCTCCTCGTTTTTGTTTACAATACATATAGACGTACGCCAACACCTTGCTAACTGCAATGAAACTGACCAAAAAAAAACAGATTTAATCTGCAAGTCGCAGATAACATGCAAATGTGTTTTGAAAATTAAAATAGAAGGAAAAAATCTGTTATATAAATGCAAGAACAAACATTATACAATTGACAAGGCCTAATCTCTTAAACATTAAAGCATTACTCACCTTTTATTAGCAATTAACTAGGTTTCAATTTATTAAAAGCCTTTAAACGCGTCTCTTGAACGAGTCCAAAAATACAGATATGCCGCTTTGTGTTTTATACGATGACATATGTATGTTTTGATTAGTTGCAATTTGGCAAGTGAGCCACATCTTTGATACTTTTCAAGATTTCCTATTGCAAACTTACCAAGTGCATAAGTTAGTTAATATGAGAAATTTCAATCATTTCAGCACACATTATCATTTTTGTATTTCCTTCAAATCGACCCACATGTTCTTTTCATTCACAATATACAATTTGTCTCAAAATAACAATAACAGTATTGTTTTTTATTTAATGATTACTAACTTCCCGATGATGTTCTGCCACCTCCAACCAGCCTGCAGAGGATCACAAGGGAAGCCACTGCAAGAGGTATCCCTTGCATAGTCGGGGCGGACGCCAATGCCCATCATCGCATTTGGGGTAGCACCGAAACGAATAAACGGGGTGAGTCACTATTTGAATTTATTTTACTACATGACTTAGCCCTAGCTAACAAAGGTGAGGATCCTACCTTCATTATGGCAAGCCGTAGGGAAGTTTTGGATATCAATCTAACGAACGAGCACTTGCATCACGCTATCAAAGGATGGCATGCATCACATGAGTGCTCGTTCTCCGATCATTTATATATAATATTCGATGTGGCTTTTGACCCTCCGAAAAATCCAACCTTCATCAACAAAAGGAGAATGGATTGGGTCAAGTACCAATCAGTATTCGAGTCTATACTAGAAGGTCGACCTCCGAAGATTGAAGACATAGGTGGTCTGGAGGAAGCCGTTGAAACATCTGTCTTCAATGAAGCAGCAAGATCTGCATGTAGTCCTTCGTTGGACTAGACCTAGAGGGAAATACAAGCCCCCATGGTGGAATAGTGACATTGCGGAGCTGCGGAAGGAATGTAGGAAGTCCTTCAATCGGGCTAAAGAATACAATGACTGGTCTTCCTATAAACTCAAACTGAAGGAGTTTAAATGCTCCATCAGAAAAGCCAAACGCACCTCGTGGAAAAGTTTCTGTGCAGAAATAGAACACTCCAGGGATGTCAGTCGTCTGCGAAAAGTTATGACGAGCTCGCCCTTATTTTTGGGGTCTGTCAAAGACGCGAATGGAGTCTGGACTAAATCCAGCTCCGAGACGCTAGCCATTCTCATGGACACGCACTTCCCGGACAGTGAGGATGTGGCTGATGAAGCTGATCCACATACGACCCCGAACTGCCTGTCAGCCACTGTGCCTGTAGATAACAGGCTCCTACGCTGGGCAATTAGCTCATTTCAACCTTTTAAATCCCCTGGAATGGACAACATCTCACCCGTTGAGATCCAGCAGGAAATCAATATAGCGCTTCCATGGCTAAAAGTCATCTGTAAAGCATGTCTACAGATGGCTTACATTCCACAGCGGTGGAAAGAAGCTAAAATAGTCTTCATATCCGAAGCGGGCAAGACATACCACTCCTCACCTAAGGACTATAGACCTATCAGCCTTACCTCTTTTCTGCTGAAGACTCTGGAACGGCTGATAGAGATTCATTTGAGAGCTATTTTGAAACCACTCTCTAATGCGCAGCACGCATACACAAAAGGGAGATCGGTTGAAACAGCTCTTCACTCCCTCACCAGCTACATCGAAAAATCACTAAGCGTCAAAGAATATACGCAGGCGGTTTTTCTACGCATCGATGGTCCATTCAACAACGTCAGCCACAAGGCTATTGAGAAAGCACTTGGGGAAAGCAATCCCCAACATATTTGAATCAACCTAAGACAAGATAAAACCACATGAAAAATCGGGTGTTTATCGAATCGAGTGCCCCACGTGTACTGCTGTCCATCCATGCACTCTTCTGATTTGTGTAGGTCACTGGTAACTTGGCTACGTTCTTAACCCGCCAGCGGTGACGCAAAATTATCTTACATAGTTGGTGACGTCGGTCTCAGAGACCGAAAATTTTGAGTGAAGATCAATCCAAAATAACACAATTTCTGTAAATGTAGCAAATTGAACTTAAAAAATACAAGGTTAAAGTATAATAAAACACAACAAATTATTACACCACATCACGTTTATTAATAATAATAAAATTTCCCTGCAACACTAAAAAATTATGTTTTTTTCATACAAGGCACTCGAGAATAATAATGTGGATGATAACCTGATTAGGTTTATCGTACAACTGCTAGGCAGCAGGGGCATCAGCTCCACACTAGCAGACAGTATCTTTAGAAACAGGACATGCAGAGGCACTCCACAAGGTGGGTTGCTATCACCCCTTCTATGAAACTTAGTGGTGGATGAACTCCTGTCAAAAATAGAAGCAACTGGCTGCAAAGTCGTAGCCTATGCCGATGATGTTGCAATAGCAATATCGGGCAAATTCGTAAACACTCTATCTGAAAGACTTAACTTTGCCCTGAGTATTCTTACCAAGTGGGGCAAAGAGTGCGGTCTGAAGATTAATCCGCAGAAAACGGAATTTGTGCTGTTCACAAAAAGGTACAAAATTCCACGATTTCTCCCATCCAAACTCGATGAGATAAGCCTCATACCGTCTCATCAAGTTAAGTATTTGGGTCTAATTCTGGACTCCAAGCTCGCGTGGAAAGCGAACATAGAAGAAAGAACGCGAAAAGCGGCATGCGCAATCTACTGCTGCAAAAGAGCCATTGGGTAAAAATGGGGATTGAAACCCAAAATCGTATCAAAGCTCTATACGGCGATAGTGGAACCAATTGTTCTGTTGGCGCAGTTGTTTTGTGGCCAGCTATTGCAAAAACATCCAATGCAAACCTGCTAAACAGAGTCAGAAGGATTGCAGCTATTGCAATCGCCGAGGCCTTACGCACTACCCCGACAAAGGCACTGTTTATGCTATTGAATTGGCTTCCGACGGAGCTCCTTACGAGACAGCAGGCCAAGTGCTCTGCGATTCAATTAAAAACACTACATCTCTGGCAAGAAGGAAGTATTGTCCACTCCACCATACTTGGAGGGGGGATGGACCAACGCCAGGGGAAGTAGACCTCGCGTCCCCGATTCCCTGCTTTTATCGTGGTTTCAAGTCAGTCATCCTAAGCAATAGAAAGAGGTGGGATGCAGGAATCGATCGACATCTACACTGATGGCTCCAAAATGGATGGAAAAGTTGGCTGTGGCGTTTTCTCAGAACAGCTAGGCCTGAAACTATCCTTCCTGGTTCCGGAACACTGCAGTGTTTTTCAGGCAGAGGTCATTGCAATATACAAGGCAGTAGACTGGCTGAGAAATCAGAAAATTTCCATAAGAAATCTGAATATTTTCTCTGACAGTCAAGCTGCTATCCAAGCACTATCCAACGTGTACACCTCATCCATGATGGTTATGGAATGCCGTACACAACTGAACGTGATGTCGCTTCACTGTGAAGTGATTCTTTGCTGGGTAACGGGGCATAGTGATATACCGGAAAATTGCGAAGCGGATGCCTTAGCGAGAGCTGGCACTGTGCTCCAGGAGTATACACTCACACCCCAAGTCGGCCAACCTCTAGCTTTCATATAGTTGGGATTTAGGCAGCATTACATCAAGGCTGCAAATAGAGCCTGGTTGTTGGAAGAAACCTGCAGGATAACCAGGTAAACTTGGCACGCACTGAGTTCCAGACGCACCAAGCAGCTCCTGAATACGAGTCGTGAAACCTTGACACCCAGAAAGGTTGGGCGTTCCCTTCAACGATTTCTGCCGGAGTTGCAGATCGGAAGAAGAGGAAGAGACAATCCAACATTTTCTGTGCGAATGTCCAGCACTATTCAGGAAACGCATGCAAACCTTAGGCTCACCTTTCCTGGACAGCTTCACAGGAGCTGATTTAAATATTAGTTGCATAGCCGGCTTCATACGAGAATCGAAATGATTCTCGACATCTCACAGGTTCTAGTGCCGCCCTTATCTTTTTGTGGTATCATAATGGGCCTATCGTGGCCTAAGTGAGCCATCTTTTGATGAAAAGCGCTGCCACTACAACCAACACTTAATTATGTTTTCCTAGACGTTATATTGGGTATTATATTTTTTTAGCTTTTTAGTAAAATAACCCAGATATTTAAAGTGTTTGGAGTTGGTTGAAAAAACATTCACCGATGTAAATTTTGCAATATTGTGACACTGACATTCGATTGTGTGCCCACACAGGATTCAAGAGTGCACAAACTAGTTTTTCGAAAGTCAGAAAGATTTGAATAAAATACAAATTAAAAATGCATGTATACTTTCAAGAATTACATACGGGATCATAATTTGGAGCCAGACTACGAAAAATAACCTCATGAGTATGTCACGGCTGCTAACCAAAGCATACCATATACAACTTGCAAAGAATGACCGCTACATCTAAAGTATATAAAATAGCCCAACAACTTAACGTAGACTGATTTACATGGAAAAAGGAAAATTCATTTATAAAAATTTACACCATGAAGAAATGACAACAATGAAGCTAGATAAAATGGCGGAGAAACGAATATAATATGAGAAACGCGAATGATATTTTAATAAAAAAAATTGCTAGAAAAAAGCGCCTGAGGATGGATTCGATTAACGCCGCCGCAGAAATTTTTTACAATCAGCTACTCGCTTGCACAATAAGAGAAGCGGGTAAAAATCATGCTACGCCAACGTTTACTGGAAACTAAATTCAATAATTAAAAACGCTAAGGTTTATTCTACAAAGCTGAAACAAAATTGGTAATATTAAACTCCACTGAATAAAAATTGTTGAGATACTGGTACTACCCCTTATCCCGATATACATCGTCTGGGAAGTACTAAGTAAATACACAAGCATTTAGGAAATACATTGCACCCGGACAGTGCAAGCAATGAGTAATGGAGTGAGAGGTTTGGAAGAGGCGAAGGTAGTTTTAGTCGGTACAAATGCGACATGCGGAGGAGCAAGAGCAAATCGGTATCTTTTGAAGATTTCCACCTCCCAACGACGAAAGAAAACCGATCTCGTGAGGCATAGTAAAATATTTTTGCATCCTTTGTTGAACATACATACATACATACAATGTACACTGCAACCTGAGCCTGACGAACGATCCTCGAAAAAAGGATCCACGCGGGAAATGTACAATCCATGCAGTAAGGGGTTAACCCAACCTGCAAGATGATCATTTCGATAAAACAAACAACATTTTATCTACCCGAAGCCTATTATTCGGGCTCTCGCTCGACATTTGTTGCGCGAGTCTTCCGATTGAAATGTATTAGACATGCAGGCGTTATTTTGTTTAAAAAAATTATTCTATTTACTGAGCCGAGTCGCTATTACCATGTAATGCGCACTAGGTTTGTTCGCTATTTTGTGGAAATTCATGTCATTTGAAGGCGGTAGGCAATGAGCGACTCAGATAGTTTCTACACGTGCATTTACCTGAGAACAGCATGATAACACTCGCGGTCTCCGGTATTTTTGCTGCCAATTGTCATGTGCTTTTGGTTCCTTGACATTCTTCTGAGTTCAAGTTATCGCCAGTTGTATCTTTCTCCTGTCCATGACACGGACTTCGCAGCGAATGCAGCACTATTCCCAGAATTCGATGCATCTGTGAAATTCCAATGACAACGATTTTTGCCGTTGAGGTTCAATTAGGCCTATTTCTATTTTGGACGTTGTTGTTGACTCCGTTTCCATTTCGTTCCTATTGACCAATGTGAAATTTTCAAATCATACGTTAATTTGAATGGTTTCATAATCATTTTAAGTTGACAATGTTGATATTAATTTGGAACTTGAATACCAGATGCAGATTCAGATTATTTTATTGAGTCTTAAAAGTGTACATTTCTGGTTACACTATTGAAAACATGACAAGTGCATTTCGACAGATTGCAGATTTATACCCGTCTGAAATATTTAGTAAATTACTCATCGGTCAGAAGCCAGTAACATCATTAGAAGGCATGGTATGTTGATGGTTGCCAATTTGCTCCAGTTGGCCTGCTTGCATGTTGAGAAGTAAATATAAACAAGCCGCGAGGTGCGACCCTTGAGGTCCACACGGTCAACTTCCCAGTAATATCTACATAAACATCAACAACATTACAACAATGAGAGGTAATAGTAACAGGAATGAGTTAATATGAATCATATCGTCTACGGGAGGGTCCATTGATTACGTAAGGTTTTGGTCGATGAGGACAGATTGAATATTCACGCGGATCAATCGGGGGGGCCTTTTTGGTGTTGAAAATTTTTGTTGGTTTTCAAAATTTAAGCAATTTTTTTTAATTAAAAGACTATAAAAACTATTAAAAATCTGCTCAAATTATAATAATATCTTAAAACTTTGATTGAATTTACAACAATTTTTTTAGAATAAAAGATATAAAGTAATAGCACTCGTATGAACCCTCTTTACATGGTAACTTTGAATGATTTTTCATTTTTAATTTAGCTTTTTCATAATTATGGAAGAACATTTTGCCGGTGTCTCTTCAAAAACTAATGAGAATGTATAAATTTTATAAACTGGATCACTGTGCTGTGCAAATCAGGTTAAAAAATATTTTCTATGAAAAAAACCATAATTTTTCGCATTTTCTTCTATTAAATTAAAAAAACGGCTAAACCGAATTTTTATAATGTTGAAAACTTCACAAAGATGTTAATACACGTCAACTGACACCTTAATGATGCAAATATTATATCTGGTTCGTGAGATATAGTGAATGATAAAAATGACCTTGAAAATCATGATGACTTTTAATGATTTTTAATTTTTAATTGATTTTTTTACGTAATCATGAGAAAAAGTTTTGATGATTTTTTTGCGAACATTGTTTGGAGTAGATAAATTTTATAAACATTGATTACTAAGACTTGACAATAAGGTTAAAAATTTATTGTTTTTGAAAAAAAAAACCTAATTTTTTGCACTTTTTTCTAAAAAATTTGAAAACCGCTCAAAGGCTTTTTTTAAAAATTTGATAGAATAACACAAACGTTAATACGCGTCGATTGACACCTTGTTTAAAAAAATCGTATGTTTGGTTCGCGAGATATAGCGCCTGACAGAAATGACCTTCAAACGGGCAAAACAGCGAACCCCCCGACCGAAGTATCCTAAAAACTAATCAGCTCTTAAAATTGCAAAGACGCTTCGATTGACACCTTAACGAAGTCAATCGGACTTTGTTTACGTGAGTTATGCTCGTAGAAAAAAGTGTCCACGAACGTACGTACGTACGTACGTACGTACACACACACACACACACACATACATCTCCCTTTCTAAAAACACTTTATATATACTCTATAGACCTCAAAACGTAAAGAAAAGTTGAAAATTTCAATTTCGATTTTCGAGGCGATTACAAGAACTTCCCATATACTGGGAAGTTAATAAATACTTAATTCTAACTTAACAATAACCTAGATTTATTTTGTCCCTTTTAGCGTTTCTGGCGTAGGACACAGAAATAATAATACAACATCAACATAAATGGAAGAATGTGAATTTCGTCTTGAACAGTAACTGAATTACATTTTTTTAAACGGATAGAGTGCCTCAGTATCTTACTTAATTAAAGGGGTTAGTACTTAATTGCATTACATGTTTTCCTTGATGCTTTTTATTACAACTATGTTGAAGTTGGCTAACGTGGGACTCTCATTACCAGAAGGGACACAACATATCATAGTGCGTGAAGTACGGGTATCACAGTTCTGAACTAACGCCCGTTATATTCATGAGCCTCATCTCATGCGAAGCCTTATAAAGCTAACTAGTACCTTATGTTAGTCAATTAGATATCCCTTGTGTATTCTTTAGGTGGGTTTCGCATAAAAACTTGGAGTAAATTCATCGACATCAGAAGGAGCGAAAAGGGTATGAGGTTGTTCAGCTAAAACGGAGAATCCAGAGATGTGATATTCAAGATTGTTTTGGTTTGGTTCCGACGGGTTCGTCTCAGCTGTAGCCTTTATTCTGATATTATCGTGTGCCGAGACTTCCTTGATATGTTTATGTGCCAGATCCAGGATATAATAAACGAAAGATTTGATACCAGATTCTCAATACAGTGTAATACTCCTGAAGAATTTCTTGTCCAGCTTTCTGTATTTGGAGAGGCATTTTCTCAGAATCTTCCTTCCAAAGATCTGTATTTCTTTGGCCATGCAAGGTGAAATAGTGACCCTGGCGGGAAAGGCATAAGAGAGTATAGGTTTGATAAGGTATTTATACTAGTCATGTAACGACTCGACTTTTCAAACCGATTCAAACCGAGTTGAACTCGGACCGAGTCGAACCGATTTGCATTTATTTCAAACTGAGTTACATATCATCCATGTGTCGAACCGAATTGGCTCGGTTCGACTACCATGGTTGATTGCATTTATCGCTTGCTGCACACTCACTGCGACGTGAAGACATCAAACCGAAAGTCACAAACCGTTCGCGCCGGAGTTTAAGTGCTAATTTTGTTATTCTAGGACTGGCGAATATAAGTGTTTTGTGCGAAATTTTCTTCATAATTTAACTGTAGATATAATTGACAATGCCAGGTTCGAGAAAAAAATCTGTAGTGTGGGATATTTTTGAAAAACCAAAAGAAGGGAAAGTTGGGTGTAAAAAATGTTCGTTTTCCTACAAATATTCTGGGAATACGAGCACAATGATGACTCACATTAAAAAGAAGCATCCTGGTGAGTTTTTGAATGCAATAGAAGTTGAGAATTCTGATGAATGTCATCAAAGCTCAAACATTCTACTACCAACAAGCAATGCTACAAATGATTTTGCGAGTTCCCAGCCTTCTATGTTAAGAGAACCACCTATGAAGAGGCTAAGGCAAACTCGTTTATCAGTACCATCAAAAATTTGCCAAAAAATTGGAGATGATTCTTTGATTGACTTGATAGTCGTTGATTTTCAACCAATACAAATAGTAAAAAATGATAGTTTTCGAAGGTATTCGCATGTATTAAATCCTGACTACGAAATCCCTTCTAGGAAAAAAATAATTCAATTGCTTCAAGAAAAGTATAAAACAGAATTGAAATTCGTGAAGCAAAAACTACAGTCCATCGATTATGTTGCCTTGACATCAGATATTTGGACATCTGACAGCAATAAATGCTTTATTAGCATAACAGTTCACTATATAGAAAGTGCAACATTGAAAGCATTTGTTATTTCCACTTCTGAGTTACGAGAAAACCATACCGCTGAAAATATAGCTAATGCAATTAGAACAATATTAAATGAGTGGCAAATATACAGCAAAGTTGTCAGTATTGTCACAGATAACGCTTCGTCAATGAAAAAAGCAATAAATGATCATTTAAATAAATGTAATCATTTATGTGCAGCTCACAATGTAAATCTTGCCGTAAAAGACTGCATTGATAAACCAAACATAGAAAATGATTCCTGCGATAACGAATTACCACAGCTTTTAAATTTTTTGCAGCCTTTCGAAAAGATTACTTTAATATTGTCAGGAGAGATTTACCCTTCATTATCATGCGTCATACCACTGGTAGTAGGACTCCAAAACACCATTCAGAAGAAGAATCCAACTACAGAGTCAGCCAAACATTTGCAACGAAATCTGCTTAGTGTGGTAGAAAAAAGACTAAGCGTTTATGAATGCAATAGATCAGCAGCGATATCAACGTTTCTGGATCCACGATTCAAAAAGAAAGGGTTCGGTATTGACTCTCATGCTAATAGCACACAAAAATGGGTGATAGATGAACTAAAAAATTCTCACAGAAACGCCTTCAATGTCATACATTCAAATTCAACCGACCAGCTCAAGCTCCAGTACCATTCTAGTGAAGGGTCCAGAATATCACGAAGAAGATGAAATTTGGGGTGCTTTATACAAAAAAGTATCTGAAACAACTACGCAAATGACACCTTTTTCATCGGCAGAAAGTATGGTGAAGCAATATATTGATTTGCCGTATCTAGAACGAAAAAAAATCCACTTGAATTTCGGGAAGAAAAAAAACCTCTTTTTCCGATGTTGCACAAAATGGCTTATAAATATTTGTGCATACCCGCAAGCTCAGTACCTTCGGAAAGGCTATTTTCGAAAGCTGGGTTGCTATGTAATGAGCGGAGAAACCGCCTAGATCCCAAGAAAGTGGATCAAATTTTATTTTTAAATAGTTGTAAAAAATCGCATTGTATTTAATTTTAATTTGAAGTGAAGTGTGTAGATACAACAAACAGTGTTTTATTTTTTTCATTTAATTGTGTTTTAATTCAATGAATTACTGATATTTTTATAACCAAATAAGGCATTTTTCTCTTAAATTTAACTGTACATATTTCAAAAATTAGGTCTCAAGTCAAGCTTTAAGTCAATCTGCACTGTTTCTTTTTCCTTGAATTCTATTTTTCGTGCATAATTCTGCCCTATACTTGTAAGCTTCATAAAGCCTAAAAGTCATAGATAAAAAAATTGGTTTAATATGAAACCAAGGGGAAAGGAAACAGTTTGATCTGCTTAAACTTGTACAAATGTATATACGATTTACAAAGTCTGTTAAAAACCAAATAACATTTTGACGCTAGTACTGAACTGATAATAAAGACTAAGTTAGGTAGATTTAAGATCGATTTCGATTTACAATATAATTAAGTAAATAAAGTACATACATTTATTTCCAATAAAAGTTTCATTTCGATTATACAATGCTTTTTATTTTATTTAAAAACCCAAGAAAGGATAAGTTGCAAAAAGCAAGCTGACTCACGAATTGAATTCAAGTGAAATGGTAAAAATTAGGTTAAAGACTTTCAAACCGGTTTGTAATTCGGTTCCCAAACCGGTTTGTTTAAATTATCAAGTCGGTCAACTCGGTTTGATAATTTTCCGGTTTGGCTCATCTCTGATTTATACATAAGAGTTTTGATCGAGATAGAGACAGACTTGGAAGTGGGTATGCAACCGAGTGAGAAGGCAGCATGTTGTGACCTGGTTAGATCGGATCTGGCGTGTGGATTGACCTATTGTGAATAAGTTAAGAATCTAATGCTATTTTTGGTGGTCAAGGTGACTCCCCCGACTCGGGCAGTTGCGAGGGACTTGAATGTCGTAACGAATGAGCATATGCTCTTAGGACCGTCAAACAATCACTTTCAATTTGATTTGAATGTACGAGTTCGACAGAAGTCGACGTTCTCATTGGGCTATTTAAAGGTCAGCGTTCAACTTCGACTCTTGTAGATGGACGTTGTCGCTCGTATTGGACCGAAGCATTGAAACATACAACATGAACTTTTGACAACAATATTAGCAAAAGACCGATGACAGCGGGAAATTACGCTGTATGCTTTATCACGTAGTTATTGTTTCTAATTTTCCTTGAGCCATAAGCGAACGTTTTGTTTGCCGCTCCAACTGCGAATAAAATTGTAGCGAAAATAACAACAGCGATTTTACATTGAATGTAGGTGAAGATATTTCATTCATTATTTGGTTTTCAACTTGATAAAATCGTGGAAAAGCAACTACAAATTCAGTCTTCTATTAGGAAAAAAGCTGTGCAATTACGTTTTAAGTTTTCGAAATCTTATTGAATTTCCTAATTTAGGTGAATTAAATTTATTTTATTACTTCTAGATTATAACTTCAAAATATCTACTAACGTTGTTTCAGGTTTCATATTAAAAAATCTTAAGTTTACCTTATTTTAAAAATTCAAGTACACATATTCCAAAACTTTGATATTCAAAAGCATGACTAATAAAAAGTTTCTTAGAATACATCTCAACGTGAACTTTTTAATTATTCTACAGAACATATTCTCGAACAAGCTGTCAACAAGTGTCTACAGTTCTTGTTTTAGATTAAAAATAGCTTGAACAAAGGTAAAGCCATCCAAGTATTAAACTATAACATCTTTAACTGTGATATCTTATACATGGTGTTTTTAGAGGCATAGAACTTTCCAAACAATCATTTGCAGGCCAGCTAGTGCAAGGCTATCAAATCTGAGTCAGCTAAACGAGGTTGCAGCTATTGCGATCTATTGACCCCTGCGTACTATCGTGATAAAAACTCTATCACTCTATCATCTTGAGGATTAACGAGCCTGCCTCAGAAGTAGACTTTGCTTCTCGGATTTCTTGTTTCCATCACAGCTTCAAGACAGTTATTCCAAAGAAGCAGAGAAGATTGGGGCAAAGGCAAGTGGGCGGTATCTGACGAGGTGGCGGATAAAACATTGTGTCGCGATGCTGAGGTTTCTACAGATTAACCTCCAGCACTCTAAGGCGGCATCCGCCGCACTGCTCCTTTACCTGGCCCAAAAAGGAAAGGAGCTAATACTGGCCCAGGAACCTTGGGTTGTTGGAAACCGGGTTTGCGGGCTCAACATCAAGGGATACAACACAGTATCCTTCAATACAGCAGGTAAACCGAGAGCTTGCATAATTGTAAAGGAAGGCTTGAAGTTTTTAACCTTGTAAAATTTCAGTGACCAGGACACCGTTGCGATAGCAGTGGAAAGACAGTCCAAACCCCTTTGGGCTGTCTCCTGCTATATGGCGCACGATGTTCTGCCACCTCCAACCAGCCTGCAGAGGATCACAAGGGAAGCCACTGCAAGAGGCATCCCCTTAATAGTTGGAGCGGACGCCAATGCCCACCATCGCATCTGGGGTAGCACCGACACGAATAAACGGGGTGAGTCACTATTTGAATTTATTTTATTACATGACTTAGCCCTATCTAACAAAGGTGAGGATCCTACCTTCATTACGGCAAGCCGTAGAGAGGTTCTGGATATCACTCTGACGAATGAGCACTTGAGCCAAGCTATCGAGGGTTGGCACGTATCACAAGAGTGCTCGTTCTCCGATCACCTATACATAAGGTTCGATTTGGCATCTGAGCCTCCGACAAATCCAACCTTCATTAACAAAAGGAGGATGGATGGTGGAATCGATATTCGAGTTTGCGCTAGAGGGCGAACCTCCAGAGATTGTAGACATACCCGGTCTTGAGGAAGCCGTTGGGACCCTTACATTGGCCTTCAATGACGCAGCAAGGTCTGCATGTAGTCCAACGAAGCCTAGAGGGAAGTACTAACCCCCATGGTGGAATAGTGACAGTGCGGAGCTGCGGAAGGAATGTAGGACGTCCTTCAATCGGGCTAAAGAATCTAATGACTGGTGTTCTTATAAAACAAAACTGAAGGAGTTCAAATCCTCTATCAGAAAGGCTAAACGCACCTCTTGGAGAAGCTTCTGTGCAAAAATAGAACACTCCAAGGATGTCAGTCGCTTGCGAAAAGTTATGACGAGCTCCCCCTTATTTTAAGGGTCCGTTAAGGACGCAAATGGAGTCTGGACGAAATCAAGCTCCGATACGTTGTCCGTTCTCGTGGATACGCACTTCCCGGGCAGTGAGGGTGTGGCTGACAAAGCGGATCCACACACGCTCCCGGATTGTATGCCAATTACTGTGCCTGTAAACGACAGGCTCCTACGCAGGGCAATCAGCTCATTTCAACCCTTTAAATCCCCTGGCATGGATAACATCTCACCTATTGAGATCCAGCAGGGTATCAATATAGCACTGCCATGACTGAACGACATTTTCAAAGTATGCGTACGGATGGCTTACATTCCACAGCAGTGGAGATAACCAAAAATAGTTTACATACCTAAAGCGAGCAAAACATCCCACTCCTCACCTAAGGATTACAGACCTATCAGTCTCACCTCTTTTCTGCTAAAAACTCTGGAGCGACTGATAGAGATCCATCTGAGAGCTATTCTGAAACCACTCTCTAATGCGCACGCATACACAAAAGGGATCACCCTTTTGTGTTCGCTTTCCATGCGAGTTTAGAGTCCAGAATTAGACCTAATTATTTGACCTGATGAGATGAGTTGAGACTTATCTCCTCAAGTTTAGGTGGGACAAATCCTGGAATTTTGTACCTTCTTGTGAAGAGCATAAATTCCGTCTTTTGCGGATTAATCTTTAGACCACACTCTTTGCTCCATTTGGTAAGAATAGTTTAGTCTTTCCGATAGGGTGTTAACAAATTTTCCCGATATTGCTATTGCAACATCGTCGGCATAAGCTACGACTTTGCAGCCAGTCGCTTCTATTTTTGACAGGAGTTTATCCACCACTAAGTTCCATAAAAGGGGTGATAGCACCCCACCTTGTGGTGTGCCTCTGCAAACCCTCCTTCGTAAGGTACTGTTTCCTAGCGTGGAGTTGATGTTCCTGCTGCTAAGCAATGCCGATGACAACCTGATAGGGTTCATCGGTCGGTCGGTCAGATTCTGTATGGTGCAGTTATTTGGTGGCCAGCTACGACGAAGTCATCAAATGTAAATCTGCTAAACAAGGTCAGAAGGAGTGCGGCTATTGCAATCACCGGGGCTCTACGGACTACCCCGACAAAGGCATTATTTATGCTATTAAATTGGCTTCCGACAGAGCTACTTACGAGACAGCAGGCCAAGTGCACTGCTGTTCGATTAAAAGCTCTGCGACTCTGGCGTGAGGAGAACTTTGGTCACTCCACAATACTACGGAGAGATGGGCCAACGTCAGGGAAAGTGGACCTTGCATCTCCGATTCCCTGTTTTCACCATAGTTTCAGGTCAGTCATTCGAGTAGGGAGGACTGCACCACAGAAAGAGATCGGATACAGGAATCGGTCGACATCTACACTGATGGATCAAAAATGGAGGGAAGAGTTGGCTGTGGCGTGTTTTCAGAACAGCTAGGCCTGAAACTGTCCTTCCGATTACCAGACCACTGCAGCGTCTTTCAGGCAGAGGTCATTGCGATTTATAAGGCAGTTGACTGGCTGAGAAGTCAGAAAATTTCCATAAGAATTTTAAACATCTTTTCTGACAGTCAAGCTGCTATCCAATCATTATCCAGCGAAGTGGGCCAACCTCTAGCTTCCATAAAGCTAGGATTTAAGCAGCACTACGTGGAGGCTGCGAATAGGGCCTGGCTACTCGAAGAAAGCTGTAGCACAACCAGGCAAACTTGACACGCGCTGTGCTCTAAACGCACGAAGCGGCTCCTCAATACAAGCCGCGAAACCCTGAGTTCCGTCGTTTCCGTACTGACGAGACACTGTCTGATCGGCATACACACAGAAAGATTGGGTGTCCCTTTCAATGATTTCTGCCGAAGTTGCAGATCGGAGGAAGAGGAAGAAACTATTAAACACTTTCTGTGTGAATGTCCGGCGCTGTCCAGGAAGCGGATGCAAATCTTGGGCACGCCCTTCCTGGACAACCTCACAGAAGTAGCTGATCTGGACATTGGCTGCATAGCCGGCTTTATTCGAGAATCTGGATGGTTCTCGTCATTCCGCAGGTTCTAGTGCCGCCCTTATATTCTGTGGTATCACAATGGGCCTCTCGTGGCCTAAGTGTACCTTTGGATAAAAAGGGGCTGCCACTACAACCAACCAACCAACCAAGTGTGCGGTACAAGAATCTGTCGAAGTTCACACGAATACTTAAAAATGGAGAGAAAGGTAAACTGTGGTTTGTTTTCTGAATAGCTAGACCTAAGACTATCCGTCCAACTTACTAACCACTGTAGCGTTTTTCAAGCAGAAGTCATGGCGATTAGTAAGGCTTGAATTGGTTGTGGAATCAAAAAAATCTCCGCGAAATGGAAACATTTTCATTGACAGCCTGGCCGTTATTCAATGACTATCAAATAGTTTCATTACATTCAAAAAAGTCATGGAATGCAGTAGAAAACAAAATGAGAAGTCACTACATTTAGTAGGCTGTAATGGGTACCTAAACACTGCTTCAACAGGAAACTGACCCTGAGCTCCAGGACTTAACAGTAAATCCACAGATAGGTCACCCATTAGTTTCCATAAAACCGCATTAAACAGTGCTAGAAAGAAGATGCAACAGAGGGCTCCAGAAACTCGTAGAGCTATCAGAAAGACGTGGTTAACATTGAGCTCCAAACGAAGCAAGCAACTTCTCAATATGAATCGTTAGATGTTAAGTCTCACCATTTTAATATTGACAGAGCAATGTATACTACGTAGACATGCGAAACGATTGGGTGTCTTCTTCAAAGACTTTTGCCGCAGTTGCAGATCAGAAGTAGAGCAAGAAACGATTCAGCATTTTCGGTGTGAATGCCCAGCACTTCCTAAGAGAAAGAAACACACACAACTATGATAAACTAGGCCAATAAAACGTTCATTGGGGTAACAGCAAGGTATATAAATCAGAATAGGTATGATTTATTGCCCTAGGATTCCGCGCCGAGTGACGTAATATCACACAGACACGCCCAGTAGTGCTGCCATCCTGTTTAAAAAATAGATTGGAAAATATTTGGGCAGCCCTGTTCACTTCATTATATATTTCACAAAGGACATATAAGCAATGGTAAATGCTACATACCAGAGCTTGTGTTTAAATTACATGCTATTAAAATGAAACGGAGAGAAATATCAAATCGATTGAGCGTGTCAGTTTTTGTCATCTAGTTAGAATCAATTTTTAACAATAAAAGTAGGATTGTAACTGTTCGACTTTCAGCGCATCCATCGCAAAACCAATAACAGTTACAACAAATTTTATTCGACAACTAATAATGGATTTCAAAATTTTCTATAATAAACACCGCATCAAGAGCATAATTATATATAGCATTCTTTGGAAGTGATGTTGAAAAACGTACAATGATCCAAAGTGTCGCCATACAATTTGAGTGAAGTCTCTGAAAATTATATTTGATTTATATATTATATACAGTTATATACACTCATCACTTTCTACCTCTGCTAGATAGCACTATTCGCTTGGTAAAAAATGACAAAACAATGACATATTCGCAAGAACTACATTCCCAGTCGGAAGAAGAAAGATTGGCTTCATTCAAAGTGTGCATGAAATCCCACTTGGGTATATTTGGCTACGCCCTCCCCGCCGGATGACGTAACAACAGATCATACCAATGTAGTTTATATACCTTGGGTAACAGCCTACTACTACTGAAAAATATACATGTTTATTTAACACTAACAGAGATACGCCCCGAATTGTGTGAAGTGTAAATGGTTTTTGGTGGAGTGGAAATGCTATTGTTTCTGAAAAAAGTTTCTTAGAATACATCTCAACGTGAACTTTTTAATTATTCTACAGAACATATTCTCGAACAAGCTGTCAACAAGTGTCTACAGTTCTTGTTTTAGATTAAAAATAGCTTGAACAAAGGTAAAGCCATCCAAGTATTAAACTATAACATCTTTAACTGTGATATCTTATACATGGTGTTTTTAGAGGCATAGAACTTTCCAAACAAATAAAACACATAAATTATTTAAATGGTGTATTTTTTGGCGTTATTGATTTGCATTAACTGTATAGAAATAATGATCCAATTTTGCACCACTCTTTGCAGCTGATCTGACCATATTTCGCCAATAACGCGCCAAATGTTGTCTTCCAAATCATAATTGTTGGTTTATCGACATAGACAAATAACTTGACATATTGCTACAAAAAGTAGTCCAATGTTTACAGGTCTATTTCTTGAGATGACTCGTTCACCAAAATTTCCACTCAAAAAAGTAATGGTTTCACGCACCGTATGGCATGCTGTGTCATTCCGTTGGAACCATTTGCTTCTCAAACGATTAGCGTTGATGTTGAGAATTCAAAAATTACGTATTGGTTGTCGGTAGCGATCGCCATCAACGGTAACGTTGGTTTCGTCATCAGATTTGAAAAAAGGGCCCAATTATGCTGCCGACATGCAAACAGTGACTTTTTCGGGATGTAATGGGGCTTTCAAAGTCTTTTGAGGATTATGCTTACACCAAAAGCGACAATTTTGCTTACTTACGAGCCCATTAAGCCAGAAACGGGCATCATCGCTGAAAATGATTTGAAGGTAATAATGCAGTTCAACTTACAACTCATTCTCAGCCCATTCTCCGAACGTACTATGCAAATGGCGTCAATTGCTGCACTAGTTGGATCTTATAGGGCGTAAGTCCAATTTCAAAAGCTTTCTCCAAAATTTGCCATGTAATGGAAGGATAGAGGCCAAGTTGTTGAGAACGGCGTCGAATCGATAAATTTAGGTCCTCAGCGACACTACGCTCTACAGCAGCGTTAGTTGCCTCGGTACGCACTGTACGAGCTGGAGTTGGATGAACATTGTCTGTCCTATTGAGTATGCGTGGACATAAATATTTCTGTCGTAACGCATACGAGCTATCTAGATGGACGATTATGAGCACCATAAATAGAACGACATGCTCTATACGTTTGGCGCACAGAACGCGAATTTCAGAAATAAATTTCTACCATTTCGAGACTTTGTTCGGGTGCAAGTCTTTGCATGGTAATTCGCTAAAGACAATTAAACCTAATTCCGAAATAACAGTGTCATTTGACAGCTACAGAGACAGATATGCTTATTAAAACTTCAAAACTTCTAACACCCTATACAATCATTACGTACTCTAGCAAGAAAATTCACTTTAAAAAACGGTTATACAAACGTCCCTCGCATTGGTCCGAGGGATTCATAATGCTTTCCAAATTGAATTTCTCTTCATTTTCAGTCTTTTCCTATTCCATGGAACGTGGAACGAAACGTTTCAAGCGAACAGATGGAAGCGAAACATGCTCGCTTCCATTCTCAAACAAAATCCACTTTGCGCTGATTGGCTGCTGCAGTTATCAGTTCTGTCATTCGACCGGTACAAATTGTCAAAAGTCGCTCAAGGTGGATTTCAACTTTCAATCCTGATGTAATCAGGCATTCTGACTTAAAATATTCTTGCAGCATTAATAGGAAATCGTCAAACTTAAATTTACTGTAGGCGAAATTGGATTAAACTCATATGGTAATTGATAACTTGTGTATAATGAACTTTTAATAGTCTTTTATGTCACCCAATTCAAGTGTTGCATGTTTTGTTTCGATAATTTGATTAGCATGAATGAAAGTGACTGAGCTAGTGACTTGCACTTCAGAGGGTAGGATTATAAGATCTGTTGCCAATAACTAGAACTATAGCCGGTGAGGTTAGCAATACTCTTTATTGATGCGAAATCAACGACTCACATGAATTATTTCATATATTATATATTTTCACATTTGTGTTCTTCTAGCGTTTATCATCCAAGAGACTCGTAATCTCTTGAGCCAATCTAGGTTTCGAATTCCAATCATTGTCAATGATTTTCATACATGTTAGGCGTAATATGGGATACATGGTGCGATAACGAAATTGATGTAACAGCAACTTTTAATAGCAGTGCGGCACAAACAGATCTGCACCGTTGTCGCTACTACAAGTTGGCAAAGCTATGGCATAGCAACAAGGCCCTGCTTTGTCGCTTCCTTTAGGGCTAAATAGCATTCGGGCAGATGTATCAGTAATCCAAATATTTGAATAGAAAAGCACTGTAGTCTGGACTTTATCAGGCCAAAGACGAAAGTAGTTGTAGCTACCGCCTCTCATACTTTCAAGTTGGTATTTCTGAATTGAAAAAATAATTCTTTTCACTATCTAAATTTTAAGAAATTTGTCTAGTTGCCAGGACCTTTTTTAGTTTAATAACAATCTTATATTCAAGCACAATTAAATCTTC